>PVJN01002718.1:0-40000 GCA_004026805.1 Lasiurus borealis
ATCATAATAATCTGGCCACTCAGTGTATTTCCTCTCTAGGTATCTTTCCTTGCTAGAAAGTGTGTCTATAGAGCTCCATTAAAAGACTTAGAAAAACCATTTATTTTCGCTTCTCTCTTAAGATTGGAGTACACTCTATACCATTCCTGAAAATGCTTGTCAGATTTGTCTTAATTCTAGAATGAATGATTAGCCCAGCACTTGGCATATAGCAGACTTAACGAAATATTTGTTTCCTTCATCACATCCTCTATCAATGTAATATGACATCTGATACCTCTCCATGGATATCTGTACAAGGATTTTGCTTTGATGGATTTTCTTTCCACGGAATTGATTAGCCTAGAGGGCATTTTCCATAACTCAGATCTGGCTATTGTTGGCAGGAATCTGGAATATCAGGATAACTGAGAACTACATATGCCATGTACCCAAGACCTAAGAAGGTGGCAAACACTAGTAATAGAGACTAGGACAGCCAAGAAAAGAGAGAAGACCAAGCCATCATGCAGGAGAGAAATGTACAATGTTAAAGTTACAGAGATGCTCATCGCATGAAAGAAAGATTCAGTGGAGAGACAAGTATCTGGAAGAATAAATAAATCTAATGTGGCAGAGAGAGAGAGAGAGAGAGAGAGAGAGAGAGAGAGAGAGAGAGAGAGAGAGAGAGAGAGAGAACAACCTTGAAGGATGTATAGTATTTGGAAGTCTCTTTTCGGTACTCTTCACTGCCTTTTTCATATCTGAATTTTGTTTTACCTCAGGATCAAATAACTCAATATTTTCAGTATTTCTTTTTGCTGTTTCAGGTAAGCCTTTCACCAAAGTGTCCTATCACATCCCTTCTGGAGCTTGTGCGTCTTTGTGTGTATGTGAGTGCTGGTGGAAGGGTAGCTTCCTGAGGGAGAGGGAGGGAGACTAGATTCCTTTCCTCCCAGAAACTCTGGTAACAAGTGGTTGTCATGCAAGATTTTCTGTAAACAAAGGATTTCAATATTTTAAAATATGTCTCAAAACTACCGGTCTGTCCTAGTTTAGTCCTGAAGTATAAGATAAGAGTAGGTGTCTGCCAGCTACAGCCTACAGGCAAAACTCATCCTTCTGCGTGTTTTTATATGATGTGTGAGCTAAGAATGATTGCTACATTGTAATTGGTGGAAAAATCAAAATAATATTCATAGCATGTCAAAAGCACTTGAAATTTAAATATCAGTGTTCATAAGTAAAATTTTATTAGAGTACAGCCGCTCATGTTTGTTTGTCTTGTCCATGGCTGCTTTTTGCAC
This sequence comes from Lasiurus borealis, assembly GCA_004026805.1. Taxonomy (NCBI): domain Eukaryota; kingdom Metazoa; phylum Chordata; class Mammalia; order Chiroptera; family Vespertilionidae; genus Lasiurus; species Lasiurus borealis. The sequence continues at coordinate 1,287 of PVJN01002718.1, forward strand.
GGCAGTGGCCGAGGTGAGTGGTTAGGACAGAGACTATAGGAACCACAAGACGTAAAATAGCTCCTCTGTAGCCCTTGAAAGAAAGTTTGCCACCTCCGGATTAGAGCTTTCCAATGGTGTGAAAAAAGAGCCATACTGACTTCACATCTTCATCTTCTCAAGACGATGTATGTAGCCTTCCCTCATGGAAAAGGAAAGCTTAGGAACACAGATGAGGTGGGCGGGACCTGAACATTCTAGTATCTACTCTGAGTAAGGCACTAAACTCACTGTTTGAAACATCCTCTTCAGTAATTTTTGCAGCTCCTCGAAGAGATGGTTATCTCATTGTTCAAGCAGAGCTTAGGAAATGAGTTCAGAGAGGTGCTGTGACTTGCATGATATCATTCAGAGCAGTGGTTCTCAACCTTTCTAATGCTGCGACCCTTTAATACAGTACCTCGTGTTGTGGTGAATCGTAATGTAAATATCTGTGTTTTCTGATGGTCTTAGGTGACCCTGCTAGTGGTTCTCAACCTGTGGGTCACTGCTGTAGAGCCTAAGACCATCAGAAAACAGGTCACGACCCACAGGTTGAGAACCACTGATTTAGAGGGTAAGGAAAGACAGGGTACCACCTCACCCTTTTTATTCTCACTATGTAGATGCTCCTATGAGCCATTATCAAATATATTCACCTTAGTCTTGTTGATTTCTAGCTTATTAAACCATCGAAATTTCTACAGACTGAAGCTTACCCACTAGCTTCATTAAACACAGAATACACAAATTCTGTCTACTAAGATCAACATGAGTACCCAATGATATAGGAGAACTTGTCAATATCATCTCCATTCATTTTCTTACAGCTGTGATTCAGCCATATTGTTAAAGATAAAACCTGATTGTTAACATAGAAGAAGGCTATTTTCCTATCGTTTTCCTTCGGAATCTGTCTCTGATCCTGGCGCTCTATCACTTAAATCCTCCTTAGTGTTATTTGTTGGCCTCCGTTTTTAGGGTAATATTGGTACTAGGCAAATTTTGAATTAGGCAACATTTGTCTTCAATGTTTCTGGCCTTAATTCCACTCGTATTTCATTTTCCTTCCTTCCACTTACTCAGTGGCGTGCTGGTAAATATTTAAAAACTTGCTCAAAGTCAGAAAAAAAAAAAAAGAATCCTGATTAGTAACATTTATAGATTCCCATGGTATAAGTATTCCCATCATGCCCTGTTTCAAGCTACTAAAGTGATGCCTTGCAAAATGTCTGAAAATTTAACAAGCTCTTGTGAACTTGTATGAGCCAGCTCCAACATACCACATACGTGTCTATTATAAAGGGATTTAATGCGGTTCACACATTTGGCCTACCCCCTCAATATACCTTCCCCATGTCTGATATAATTCTGCTCACCAGGTAGTACCCCATGCTCTTCCTCATCAATTTATCTGCTCCATGTCCATTTTTTCCCTTCCCGATCCTGTCAAGTTACTGACCAAGCAAGCTGAAAGGTTGCCACAAGATGAGATGTTAATGAATGACAGATGCAATGGGACAGCATGTGCCTCCAAAGAGCAGTTGTCAGAAAAAAATCCTGGTTTAGAAATAGCAATGGTGAATCCAGATGAAGGCCAGAAGGCAGGAGGAACAGTTGATAAAGAGGTACTGGATAGAAGACAGTTTGCCCTGAAATAGGAGTCCCCAGAGGACACCGTAGGAAGGATTCAGAAGAAGAAATGTGCAAGGGTAGTCAAGGTAGGCATGGAGCAATATGGAAATAAGAGTGAGATAGAATTTGAAGGAGCCAAGGATTGTACAACATCGGCAGTGATCAAGGATAGCAAAGATGTGAAAATGGCTCATCTGGTTTCAAAGCTTCCCAAACACGTAATCAGGAAGAGCCATTCTCCAATATATTAGCGGAAGACTAGAAAGGGTGGGCTGTGTGCCAGTCTACTCGTATAACGTAGCGGTGGTTTGGGTTGATTTTTGTTTCTGAGGGAGTTCTAACTCCGGAGAACCAAGCCTGACAGGGGATTTTTGTTTGTTTGTTTGTTTGTTTATTTGTAGGAATCTCACTGAGTGAAAAATAAGATCGGCCTGTAATCACTATGTTGTACACCTGAAAGCAGTGTCATATTATGTGAGTTATCATGAAAAAAAATTTTTTTTAAATCTAAAACAAGAGAAAGATAAAAGATCAGCCTCTGAGGAAGAATTCAATATTGGTATAGAAAGAGTGCATAGTCTGTATTTATTACAAGCTTCCTTGGAATAAGCTGAGCGTCCCATAATTCTCACTTAGTGGCCTGATCTCTCTCGTGCACAGAGGCTGAATTGCTACCCTGTTTCCCCGAAAATAAGGCAGCGTCTTATATTAATGTTTGCTCCCAGAGATGTGCTAGGTCTTATTTTCAGGGGATGTCTTGTTTTCCCATGAAGAAGAATATGGTCCACATTTGTTGTTGAGCAAAAAAAAAAAAAAAAAAAAAAAAAGGAAGTTTATGACCTGTAGACGGTAAGGTAGTAGTTGTCATCACAAACCAGCTCACTGATGGGCTGCAGTGCAGCCAGAGCTGTTCAGGCAGTGCGAGGTCTCTTTAATCAGGAGTCACAGGCCTTACGGTAGCTTCCAGGGCCTATTATTCTGGGGAGGCCTTATGTTCGGGGAAGGCCTTATTATCAGGGAGGTCTTATTTTCAGGGGGATGCCTTATATTACAGTGAGAGGCAAAACTGGAAGTAGGTCTTATTTGGGGGGGATGTCTTACTTTCAGGGAAACAGGGTAGCTGTCATTTATCCTTAAATTCATCCCTTCCTGACTCTTGAGAGTTTTGTTACAGCATTTACCTATCCTGTTTCTAGCTTCTCCTTCTGGTAGCATTTTCTTTGACTTTCAGATTTTCCTTATTGGGGAAATAAAGACTCGCCATTTTATTGTATTTCTCAAGCTAGTCCCATCCCTGTGAGTTTTTGTTGTTGTTTTTCTCACATTTGAAACAGACAGCATCATAATAAGGTTTGTATACTTTCTCCATTTCCTTTCCACTCAATCCCTTCTTCCTCGTTGGAACTCGGCTTTCTTCCGTCAAAGAAACGTACCTCTTTGAACTTTAACAAGACTCATTATTGAGAAATCCAATAGCTTTAGCTCTGTCAACGTTTATCAAGATTTCCTGTGGACTTTGGCATTCATAACCATTCCCCTTGGCACATTCTTTTCTCATGTTCATAAAAAGCGGCCTGTCATTATTCTGTTTTGGCCAGTTCAATGAAATATTTTCAGTCATTCTACTTTCTCCTCATATTGCCTAATATGAATATTTCCAAATCTTGATCCACAACTTTCTTACAAAGATTAAAATTTATGTTTGTAAGAAAGTTGTGGATCAAGACTTGGAAATATTCATATAAGGCAATATGGGGAGAAAGTAGAATGACTTTGGAACCATGTAAATACTCCTTAGGTATAAAGAATTATTTAAAAGGCAATCTATAGGCATCAAAACAAAATGAAAAAAATGAATATGACAGTGTTGGTGGTAGTGTTTGTACTATTATTGTGAAACTGTCGTGTAGTGCTGTGGGATAAATTGTTACTTAATAAAGGGGTCTGCTTGCCTGCCCACATCAAAGCCCAATAAGAGATGCACAGGAGCTTGCAGCAAAGAAGGTAAGGGCTTGGTTTTAGGAAGTGGCGCATGCCCAGAATCCCAGGGGAGCTAATGCCCAAAGCCCTGGCTCTGTAATGGCTTCCAGAGGATGGGTTCTATAGGAATCAGGGTCATTGTCAGGGACCTGGTCTCTACTTACTGATTGGTGCCAGGGTGGTGGGTAGCTGATCGGTGTATCTGATCTGCCATGGCATGGCTTTTTCTGGTTTATCCACTTTGCTGGACCAGGAGCTGAAACAACTGAGGCCTAGATGTTATCTCTAGTTTGACCAAAACTCTGCCTCTGAGTCAACAGACCTGAGGCTTGTTCCCAAGATTCTCTTGCCAACCAGCACCTCACTGTCCTGAGGGCTTAATGACTAAGGGAGAGCACATGCAAGGGGGAAGGGGGCAGGTGAGGCAGGATGCTGGATGAGGCCAATTTGCATAACAGGGAAAGGACATATTAAAGAAATAAAGCTTCTATGTGGTTACAAGAGCAAATTAATGATTATGTAGATGCCATTCAGAACCCAGATATCTGTTAGGAGAAAGAGGAGAAGCATATGTGAGTTTGATGACATAAAAATACTTTAGTGGTAAATTTGAGCTGGATTGATCTGTGTGACTATGTGGTCTATATGATCTTAACAACAACAACCAAAGAAGAAAAATTCCCAGCTCTGCAACAAGGAAAGGACTAGAGCCTGGCTATTGTGGCTCAGTGGTTAAGCCTTGACCCATGAGCCAAGAGGTCACAGTTTCTCCTCAGTCAGGGCGCACGAAGCTTTGACCCCTGGTGGGGGCCTGTAGGAGGCAGCACATGAGTGATTCTGTCTTTTCATTGATGTTTCTATCTCTTTTTTCCTCTCCCTTCCTCTCTGAAATCAATAAACATATATGTTTTTTTAAATTAACATATATGTCCACTTTAGAAAAGTGTTTAAGTCCTTTGCCCATCTTGAAATTGGATTGTCTTCCTTTGTTAAGTTGTATGAGTTCCTTATATATTTTGAAAATTAACCCCTTATCAGATATATCATTGACAAATATGTTCTTCTAAGCAGTGGGCTCCCTTTTCATTTTGTTGATGGTTTCTTTGCTGTGCAGAAGCTGTTTATTTTGATGTAATCCCTTTTGTTTATTTTTTCCTTTGTTTCCCTTGTCTTAAGAGATTTATCCACAGCCGAAACCGGTTTGGCTCAGTGGATAGAGCATCGACCTGTGGACTGAAGGGTCCCAGGTTCGATTCTGGTCAAGGGCATATATCCTGGTTGCAGGCACATCCCCAGTAGGAGTGTGCAGGAGGCAGCTGATTGATGTCTCTCTCTCATTGATGTTTCTAACTCTTTATCCCTCTCCCTTCCTCTCTGTAAAAAAATCAATAAAATATATTTTTAAAAAAGAGATTTATCCACAAACACTGCTTTGAGAGATGCCTGAGATTTTGCTATCTAAGGTTTCTTCCAAGATTTTTATGATTTCAAGACGTAAATTTAAGTATTTTATCCATTTTAATTTTATTTATGTGTATGGTGTAGGTTGGTCTAGTTCATTATTTTTGCGTATACCTGTCCAATTTTCCAAGCACCATTTATCGAAGAGACTGTCTTTATTCTGTTGTATGCTGTTGCCTCCTTTGTCAAATATTGAATATTATGGCTTGGATTGATTTCTGAGGTCTCTGTTCTGTTCCATTTGTCTATATGCCCATTCTTGTGCCAGTCTCAGGCTGTTTTATCACAGTGACTTTGCAATATAACTTGATATCTGGTATTATGGTTCCTCCAACTTCATTCTTTCTTCTCAAGATTGCTGGGGCTTCTCAGGGGTCTTTTTTGTTCCATGTAAATGTTTGGAATATTCCTTCTAGATCTGAGAAATATGCCACTGGTATTTTAATATGGATTGAATTGAATCTATAGATTGCTTTGGGTAGTAGGGACAATTTAATGAAGTTGAATCTACCAATCCATGAATGTGATGTACCCTTCCACTTGTTTATAACTTCCTGTATCTCTATCCTTTAGTTTTCCTAGTTCAGTTCTTTTACCTTCTTGGTTAAATTTATACCTAAGTATATTAATCTTTTTGTTAAAATGGTAAATGGGATATTTTTTTTTTGTGTGTGTGTGTGTTTTAGTTTCACTTTCTGAGGGATGCTAAAATCCTCAACAAAATATTAGCAATCAGATCCAGCAATACATTAAAATGGTCATACAACATGACCAACTGGGATTTATTCTAGAGTTTCAAGGCAGGTACAATATTCACAAATCAATAAATGTGATACATCCCATAACCAATTGCAAGACAAAAACCACATGATCATATCAATTGATGCAGAAAAAGTATTGGACAAAATCCAGCATCCTTTTTGATAAACACTCTCAGCAAAGTGGGAATAGAGAGATCATATCTCAATATAATAAAAGCCATATATGACAAATTTACAGCCAGCATCATAGTCATTGGGCAAAAACTAAAGTATCTCCCCTAAGAACAGGAACAAGACAGCAATGCCCGCTTTCACCACTCTTATTCAACACGTACTAGAAGTCCTAGCCATCGCAATCAGACAGGAAGAAAAATATAAAAGGCATCCAAATTGTAAAGAAGAAAGTAAAACTCATTTGCAATGACATTGTACATAGAAAATCCTGAAGTCTCCATCAAAGTCCATTAGGTTTAATAAATGAATTCAGCAAAGCAGCAAGATACAAAATTAACACCCAGAAATCAATGGCATTTTTATACACCAATAATGACTGTATTTTAAAAGAAACAACAAAAGAATAACCCCTCCCCCCCCAAAAAATAATAGTTGTGTATGGGTATTGGAGAGAAGATGGCAGAGGGGACAGAATTAGAAGTTAGATCTCTCTGACTTTACATTGACCTTGAAACCATATAAGTGGTTATCATAATGATAAAACAAAGCTAAGTCAGGAAGGAAAAAGTCCAATCTAAAAAGAAAAATCAAAATGAAACAAGTGAGCTCAAGTATCTGTCTATTTGGTGGCATAACCATAATCAGAAGAATGATTTCAAGTGACCTTAAAACAGTATTTTGGCTCTATATTTCTATATGGAAAAATAACTTCAAATAAATTTTAAACTATGTTTAGAAGGCTTATTATTAGTAATTTTGTGAATTACTATTTTAAAACTATAGTATGTAGGTATAAAAATAGTAGTGGGATGAAGTAAGTAAGTATGCTAATGTCATTTAGGAAATAAGATTTAAACATAAGAAAAGGATTCAGAAAATCAAAGAAGTTATCAATAAGAATCCATATAATTTTAAACTTGAATTTGAAATAGCAGAATGAACAAACAAAAGACTAAGGAAGATTGTCAAAACAACACATCCTAAGATGAGAAAACTTGAGTTCCAAAAATCAAATTATTCATGTGTTAGTTTGCAATATATCTAATATCAGATACTTGACTCGGTGAAAGATCCAGAAGCCTATGAAGAGCAGGGCAGGGGGCTTTAGAATCCTAAACTTTGAAGGATTTTTCTCAAATGACATGGTCTTACAGGGTGCTACTCCTATTGCTGGAAGATACTCCCTCATGGCCAGGGGAGCTAGAGTATGTTCAGCCAGAGAAGCATGCTGAGGACTCCTACCATTAGTCAGCCCACAGCTGGGTCTCCTTTTATCTATCTGTCTATCTATCTATCTATCTATATATCTATCTATCTATCTATATCATCTATCATCTATCTACTTTTAATCCTCACTAGATGATATGTTTTCATTGATTTCTAGAGAGAAAAAAAGAGAGGGAGGAGAAGAAAGAGAAAGAGATGGAAACATATCAATATTTGACAAACATTGATAGGCCGTATCTCGCATGGGCCCTGACTGGGAATTGAACCCAAAACCTAGGTATGTGCCCTGATCAAGAATCAAACCCGCCACCTTTTGATGTATGGGATGATGTTCCATCTGACTGGGCCACCTGGCCAGGGCAATATTTATTTATAATTATCATAAGTTGGCTATTTTCATATTGTTAATTGTATAAATCTACCTTTTGTGGTAATATCCCTTATCTTAAAACCTTATTACCTTGAAGCCAAACCCTGACTTTCTTATGGCTATACCTGAAATGGTTCTTTTATGATGTGTATCTAACCATATCTCTATTTATGGCATTCTGCCTTAAATTGCAGATTTTTAAATATCATTTGAAAGTCACCATTTTATGTTTCAAGTTGCGTAGCTCTTATTTTGACCTTTCATTTGTTCACTTTGTTTTAATTTTATATGATCTTGATTTTAGTAACTTCTTAATCTTAAATTTTCCAGTTATGATCTTAGATGTTTGCCTTTTTTTGCCTAGCTTTCATTTTTCTTTATGATTTTTTTTACAATGTCCAACAATGGTGGAGCCACAGGAAAGTAGAATTGGAGAGAGCCAGTGCTACAAAAAGGAATCCTAAAGGTTTCTTCACTGCATGTATCCCTGGAGTAGTTTTCAAACCCAGCAATAACAATAATAAATCCCTTATTATTTTCAGGGCTGTCTCTCCCAAATCATGTTTTTTGTGCAACTCAGTAGAGAATCTATTAAGTCTTATAAAGCAAAAATTAATTCTTTGTGAAAATTGAATGTTTTTTGGCATCAGAATCTTTTTGATGTTACTTGGCAACCAGTTCCTATATAAGGAACTGAGTGTTTCAAAATCTACAGTTTCCAACATAAATCCATACAATATGGAACAAACAGTGCTATAAACTAGAGAAAGAGGAGACAAGCAGTTATACCTCTGACAGGATTCGGTGTATATCTCTCCCAGGATGACCCTGTTCAGAAACCAGGAAGTGTTGAACATCCTGGAAGATCATCAAGCTCATTTTCAGGATCCATAAAATTCTCATGTTTTCATTGTATCCTGTTGAGTTAAAATAGGTGGAATAATGTTTTATACATATTATATTGATTGTAGCTGATTCCTTACTATAATCTGTAATCAGAAAAAAAATTATTCCATGATAAGTGGTATTAACTCTCATATGAAATCACATTTTTCTCAAATTTGCCTTTTTACTTTGGTATAGCTTGGTTCCTTACCATGAACCTTGTGTTTGTTAATTTTATATAATCAGTGATTTATTTTCCTGTAAATGACATACAGAATTTACATGTTCAGAGCAAGAAAATTTAACACAAATGCGAATTAATTAATTAATTAATTAGGCTCTTAAAATCATCCTATCTAATAAAAAGAGTAATGTGTAAACTGACTGTACCTCTGCTACACCCACAAGCTATGGCCACCGGCCACGCTCACCAGCCAATCAGAGCACATATGCAAATTAACCCAACCAAGATGGCTACAGCCACAGAGAGAGCAGGAGGGAGGTTTAAGTTGCCCCTGGCGATAGAGGAAGCCAAGCTTTCCACAAACCCTAGCTGGTCCAAGCCTCCACTTAAGGCAACAAAGCTTCAATGGCTGCGCCAAAAGAAGGCTTGGCTCTGCTCCAGGCTACAAAGTTTCAGTTGCAGAAGATAAATAAATCCCAGAAACCAGGGCCTCCACTTGGGTCGCTGGGGGTCGTGGCCAGCCTGCAAACCACCACAGGCCCCTCGCCCAGGCCACCCCACAACCCAAGGGAACACCCACCCTGATCCGGGACACCTTTCAGGGAAAACCAGCTGGCCCCCACCTGTGCACCAGGCCTCTATCCTATCTAATAAAACAGTAATATGCATATTGATCATCACTCCAATACACAAGATGTCTGCCTCTATGTGGTCACAATATCCTGCCCCCATGTGGACACAAGATGGCCACCACAAAATGGCCAGCAGGGGAGGGCAGTTGGCAGGGACCAGGCCTGCAATGGAGGGCAGTTGTGGGTGACCAGGCCAGCAAGGGAAGGCACTTGGGAGAAACCAGGCCTGCAAGGGAGGGAAGTTGGGGGTGATCAAACCTGCAGGGAAGGGCAGTTAGGGGTGACCACGCCAGCAGAGGAAGGAAGTTGGGGGGGACCCAGGCCTGCAGGGAAGGGCAGTTAGAGGTGACAAGGTCTGCAGGGGAGAGCTGTTAGGATGGCAGGGGATCAGTTAGGCATCAATCAGGCTGGCAGTGGCATGGTTAGGGGGTGATCAGGCTGGCAGGCAGAAGCGGTTAGGGGCAATCAGGCAGGCAGGAAATTGAGTGGTTAGGAGCCAGCAGTCCTGGATTGTGAGAGAGAGGTCTCAGATTGGAGAGGGTGCGGGCTGGGCTGAGGGATCCCCCCTATTCCAAGCACAAATTTCATTCATTGGGCCTCTAGTATCTATTGAAAAATACCATGTTTTTTTGTGTTTATGTATATACTAGAGGCCCAGTACATGATTAAATCATGCATGTGTAGGATCCCTTAGGCCTAGCCTGTCATCAGGGCCATGTTCGCTGCCCCACAATGCCTTGCACGCTCCGTGGATGCAGTTGGTGTCCCTTGATGCTCCCAGCTCACGCCCATCCCCCACACCCTCTTCACTGCATGGCCCCACCCACCATCTCTGTGCGAGCTGTGAGTCCCAGCCAGTGACCAGTTGTTTGGTTGTAAGCATCACAACCACAGGCCTTATATGATATAGATATGTGGTTATATATGCATGCTATGTATACATATGTCTAAATTATTGAAGGCCATACAGAAAAATGTTAAAGGTTTCTGAAAAATCCATGAGGACAGGAAATTTTATTTACTGTTGAATCTTCAGTGCACTAAACATCGCCTGGCACATAGAATACATTGAATAGATATTTGCAGAACTCATGAACAAACAGCTGTATCTAAATGTGGAATTGTATCTACTTTTGCTTCTCCTATTTTTTAATTATGCCATAATGTTAAGTATTTCCTCAATAAAAGTAGATGTTCATTTTTTGTTATATTTTATTTTAAGAAAAATGTTTTGGCTCAGTAGATAGAGTACAGTGGTACCTTGAGATACGAGTGCCCTAACATACGAGATTTTTGAGATACGAGCTGTCAAGAGAGCGATTTTTGCTTTGAAATACGAGCAATATTTGAGATAGGAGTAATGGCACGGATTGGCCAGCTGCACATGACCCACCAGTTTACTGCGACTCGAGCGTCTCATAGTTTCCCACACCTCAAGCTTACGGAACGAATTAAACTCATATCTTGAGGTACCACTGTATTGGCCTGTGGATTGAAGGGTCCTGGGTTAGATTTCCATCAGGGACACATGCTCAGGTTACAGGCTTGATCCCCACTAGGTAGCATGCAGGAGGCAGCCAATCAATGATTCTCATCATTGATGTTTCTATCTCTTTTTCTCCCTCTCTCTTCTTCTCTGAAATCAATAAAACACCCCCCCACACACACACACATATACATACATATACATATATATATGTGTGTGTGTGTGTATATACATACACTACAGACCCAATGCACGAAATTCATATAAGAGGGTTGGCCCTCACAGCCCTGGCTTTATCCAAAAGGTCAAAAGGTCATCATGACAGTTGTTCTGCTGTGGGGTCTAATCAGCATATTAGCTCTTTGTGATATAGGATGTGCAAAATCACAACTATTCATATACTATATGCCACAACATTTTTAGAAATGTACTTTCTGAATATATTACATTCTTGTTTATGCTGTTGCGTCTGTTGATACTTACATTTTGATTGAATGTGTCTATTGGCAAGTCATTTAAGAAAGAAAAAATTCTTTGAGGCAAAAGCATGTGTCTTCTTGCTATTGTTAAGTAATTTAAATCAATACTCCTTACTTAACAACTCAACTTACCCAAGGGCCTTGATTTTATGTGTATCTCTGAGATAGAACATGCACCATTACTCTTTAAATATCTACTTTAATTGTGCTTTTAATTTTGCAGACTTTACATAGAACCCAAATCTGCTGACAGAGGAAATGAACTACAAATCCTGTCCTCTCTATTTTTGTCATTTTAACTGCTTAGGAAATAAGGTTCTGGTTTGAAATGGGGTAATGCCCATTTTCAAAGTTTTTAAATCCTAAACTATAGCATGGATGGAATGCAAATATTTTTATTGTTGACAATACTACAGAGATTCCCCATTTTCTCCCACTTTTTCCCCCTTCACCCAGCCCTCGCTCCCCACCCTGCCTTCACCACATTGTTGTCTGCAAATATTTTTAATGCAAAATAGCAAGGTTTATCTCCTTTATTTCTGAAGTAATGTCCTTGATAACAGTGCTCTGTTCTAAGGGTGATGTGACACATTGTAAACACTCTTGCCTATAAATGTCAATTAGAATTCTTCAGTGAAGAGAAAGATGCCAGACATTGGGTCCTCAAGTTTTCTGTAAATATATTTTTATTAACTTCAGAGAGGAGGGGAAAGGGAGAGAGATAGAAACATTAATGATGAGAGAGAATCATTGATCTGTTGTTTCCTGCACACCCCATAGAAGGGATAGAGTCAGTAATCTGGGCATGTGCCCTGTCTGGGAATTGAACTGTGACCTCCTGGTTCATAGGTCAGTGCTCAACCATTGAGCCATACCAGCAAGACTGGGTCCTTAAGTTTGCTTGTAATGTTCAAATAGCCAACACTATCACTGAACTCGGATTATTAAATATAAAGTAAATTGTTAAATATTAGCAAAGTCTATCTTAAGTCATGCTCAAACCTATGCATTTTAAGAACTAGAGTACCTTAAGCACTTTATGATCTAGATGTATACTTAAAGAATACAATTCTACAGTAAAGCTTAGGATGTATGAGAGTTAAGGAGTCTTAAGACATGACCCATTGAATCTAATGTTTACGTACAGATTGGAAAGCAAACTGATTATAGGGAAGTAATTAGGTAAATTATTCAGTTAACTCATGGGATACAATTTCAAACAATGATTCAGGATACTACCATGAAAGAAAAATTAGTGGATAAAAATTATGTCTGATCCCAGAAGGTGGATATATTATAATGAAACTATGCATAGATTAGGTACTCAAAAAAATGACTCATAGATGTATAAAAACCCAGAGGATAAATAGACTATTCCTCAGAACAGTATCATCTTTTAAAAGTTATGTTTGTTCAGGTATAATTTAGATAACAGAAAAAAATTCTTTTTATTTCTTTGACATTTCAGAAATTACTTTTATTGAATTTATCGGGGTTCAGGTTTCAAGTGTACAACTCAATAAAACATCATCTGCACACTGTGTCGTGAGCCCATTGCCCCAAGCAAAGTCTCTTTCCATCCTCATTTTTTCCCTTTGCCCTCCTCTACCTACCCTGCCTCTTTTCCCTCTGGCTATCACCACACTGGGTTTTTGCTTAATTCTTTTTTTAAAAAAAATATTTTATTGATTTTTTACAGAGAGGAAGGGAGAGGAATAGAGAGTTTGAAACATCAATGAGAGAGGCATTGATCACTTGCCTCCTGCACACCCTCTACTGGGGATGTGCCCACAACCAAGGTACATGCCCTTGACCGAAATCAAACCTGGGACCCTTCAGTCCACAGACCGACGCTCTATCCACTGAGTGAGACTGGTTTCGGCTTTGCTTAACTCTTTACCTTCTTCCATCCAGTCCCCCAACCTCCTCCTCTCTGACAGCTGTCATTCTGCTCCATGTGTCCATGCTAAGTGAAATAAGCCAGTTAGTAAAAGACAAATACCATAGTATCTTACTCATGTGAAATCTTACTAGTATAAACAAAACTCATCCTTTTTAGGACTTGTATGCAGGCATATAAGCATAACGAATGAACACAGACACAGGGGTGTTAGGGTATGCCTGGGAGCGGGGGCAATGGGGAGATATGTACACATGTAACACAATAAAAAAATGAGTGTCAAAAAAACCACATCCTTTTCAGATACACAGTTCAATGGATTTTTACACACATACCCAATTATGTAACCACCACCACATTCCAGATATGGAATATTTTTATCATTTCTAGAAATTCTCATTTTATTTTCTTTTTAGTTATTTATTTTTTATTGAGTTTATTGGCATGTGATTGGTTAATAAAATTATATAGATTTTAGGTGTGCAATTCTATAACACATCACCGATATAGTGTATTGTGTGTTCATCACCCAAAGTCAAGTCTCCTATCACCACCATTTTTGCCCCTTTACCCTCTTCTACCTGCTCCCCCACCCGCCTTTCCCTCTGGTAATCACCATATTGTTGCTGAGTTCATTGCATGAATGTGTCCATGTGAGTTGCTTCCAGTATTTTGCGATTATGAATAAAGCTCCCATGAACATTTACCTACTAATCCTTATGTAGACATGTTTTCATTCTTTCTGGGTAAATACCTTGAGCTATAAGAGTTCTTTATATGTTCCGGATGTAAGTCTTTTATCAGAAGGTTGCTTGCAAATGTTTTCTGCCAGTGTGTGTCTTATCTGTTCATTTGCCTTCAAAGAGCAGGCATTCTTCTTTTTTAATTAAATCTTTATTATTCAGATTATTACATTTGTTTCTCTTTTTTCCCCTCCATAGCTCTCCTCCACCCCGCTCCCACCCTTCCCTCTACCCTTACCTCCCGTTGACCTCATCCATAGGTGTATGATTTTTGTCCAGTCTCTCCCTGTACACCCCTCACACCTTTCCCCCTGAGAATTATCAGTCCACTCCCTTTCTGTGATCCTGATTCTATTATATTCACCAGTTTATTCTGTTGATCAAATTTTTTAATTCACTTAATTTTTAGATTCACTTGTTGATAGATACGTATTTGTTGTTCATAATTTTTTATCTATTACCTTTTTCTTCTTCCTCTTCTAAAAGAGTACCTTTCAGCATTTCATATAATACTGGTTTGGAGTTGATGAACTCCTTTAGCTTTTTCTTATCTGTGAAGCTCTTTATCTGACCTTCAATTCTGAATGATAGCTTTGCTGGATAGAGTATTCTTGGTTGTAGGTTCTTGCTATTCATCACGTTGAAAATTTCTTGCCACTCCTGTCTGGCCTGCATCATTTCTGTTGAGAAATCAGCTGACAGTCGTATGGGTGCTCCCTTGTAGGTAATGAACTGTTTTTCTCTTGCTGCTTTTAATATTCTCTCTTTGTCTTTTGCTCTTGGTATTTTAATTATGATGTGTCTTTGTGTAGGCCTCTTTGGATTCCTTTGATATGGGGTTCTGTGTGCTTCCTGGACTTGTAAATCTATTTCTTTTACCAGATGGGGGATGTTTTCAGTCATTATTTCTTTAAATAGGTTTTCAGTATCTTGCTCTCTCACTTCCTCTGGCACCCCCACAATTCTGCTGTTGGTACGGTTGAAGCTGTCCCAGAGGCTCCTTGCATTATCTTCACATTTTTAGATTCTTCTCTCTTCTTGCTTTCCCAGTTGAATGTTTTCTGATTCTTTATGTTTCAAATTTTTTACGTGATTCTTGCCTTCCTCTAGACTGCTGTTCAGTCTCAGAATAATTTTTTTTTTTATTTCAGTCAGTGTATGTTTAAATTCTAGTTGGTCCTTTTCCATCTCTAGTTGGATCTTTTTCATCTCCTTTTGGGATTTGCTAACTTTATCCAACTTTTCTAGGATATTCTTGAAAAACCTTATAAGCGTGGTTTTGAACTCTATATCCAGTCATTTGTTTTCCTCCATTTCTTTTGTTTGTGATCCCTTCCCTTGTCTCAGCATTTTCACTATGCCGGGAGAACTTCTGTGTTGGATTCAGCCTTATGATCCCAAACTTGCAAAACCACAAAAGCCTCTCTGTTGAGCTTGGGATGGGTGGAGTCTCAGGGCTTAAGGGACTGCCTTGCCTTCCAGTTGGCTCCAGGATCATATGAGTCTGGGTCCCCAGGGTTTCGCCTGAAACCAGGGTTTAGTGGAGTTAGAAGTGGCACAGTTGGGAGAGTCTGTCTCCTGCCCACTCGTGAAAGCCAGTGGCACAATCAGCAGTCAGTCCTCTGCACGCAGTGCCATGCGTGTCACCAGACTTCTGATCTTTTGCGACTCCCCTAAATTTCTGTGCACTTCTCCCTTTTTATAGTCCAAACTCCCCCTGTATGAGTTTTGGCTGGATCTGGGGTTTAGTGTCATAGGATAAGGGCGTCAATGCCGTTGGGAGTCTCCATCTCGCTCCTGCCAGAGAAAACCAGCCAGGCACTCTGGCACTTGCTCTCTGCACACTCGCGTCTCCGTACCTCAGCTTTTTGCAGCTCCTCTGGGTCTCTGTGAGCCCCTCTCTTTCCTTCTAGTTGTAGAATTTCCACTCATCCAGCTTTCCTGTGGTTCTGGATGATGTCCGTTCTGTCTTTTAGTTGTAGTTTTGAAATTGTCGTATGAGGCAGCAGTGTAGGTGTTTACCTATGCTGCCATCTTGGATCCTCTTCAAGAGCAGGCATTCTTAATTTTAAGTTGAATTGATCATTTCTTTATGATTTGTGATTTTTAAATTCTGTAAAACAAATCTTTGCCTAAATCAAGGGCACAAAAATGTCTTCTATGTTTTCATGTAGATGTTTCCTACTTTGAAGTGTTATATTTAGATCTATGATCCATTTCAAGTTAATTTTTGTATATTGCATGAAAAAAGGGTTGAGGTTCTTCTTTCTTTCTCATTGCTTAATTCCTTTCCTATATATATATATTTTTAAATATATTTTATTGATTTTTCCAGAGAGGAAGGGAGAGAGATAGAAAGTCAGAAACATCGATGAGAGAGAGATATCAATCAGCCGCCTCCTGCACGCCCCCTACTGGGGATATGCCCGCAACCAATGTACATTCCCCTGATTGGAATCGAACCTGGGACCCTTCAATTCCCAGGCCAATGCTCTATCCACTGAGCCAAACCGGTTTCAGCTCCTATATAATTTTTGAATTTTAAAATTTAAATTACTAATGTGTAGGATATAAAAAGTCACGGCTTATTCAGTAAAGTAAAAACAATGGAAAATATATAAAATAAAATACTTTTAAGCCTAGTAAATTAATTAAGAAATTATAGGAAAAAATTGGGGGAACTGTAAATTAAAGAATTGATATATAAAAATAAAGTTAACAGACAACTTCAGGGACCCAAACTATTATGTTTGTATTCCAAATATATCTGAAATGGGTTTGCTGGCAAATTAATCTCTTAACCTGCATTACATTTTGTTAAATATTTCTGAGAAATAGGTTCCGGTGAGCTTTTGGAAAAAGCAATTTCCAGTACCATAGTTACTGACAATATTGGATGTATTTTCTATTTTTAATGGAAGTAAATATATATACTCCAAAATACGTTTGAAAATTTCAAGTTATTAGACATTTTGTGACTGCTCATGATATGCAAGCTATAGAATGCTTGTTTGATGTTTGCTTACTAAAAGAATTGTCACTATGTGCTATGATCTAGGTCAGTAGCCAGCAAACCAGGGCCCACGGGCCTAATTTAGCCTCTGCCCATTTTTGTAATTAAAGTTTTATTGGGACATGGCCATGCCAATTTGTTTATGTGTTATCTTTGACTGCTTTTGTGCCATAAGGGACAGAGCTGAGTGACTGTGAAGAACACCACATGGCCCCCAAAGCCTGAAATATTTACTAGCTGGCCCTTTACCGAAATGAAATTTTAGAGAAGATTCGGGGTTAAGTAAAGGCAATAAGATTGGAGAACTATTCTGGGGGATAAATGAGGGTGTCTGGGTATTGTTTACCAAAGACAGACATAAAGGATGAAAAAGTCTGTAGGGTCAAGCTTTGGAGAGCTTTGAGCCCAAGATTAGACACATGATTTTTATTATAAAGGCAATGAGCACGCACTGAAAGTTTCTGAGTGGCAAAAATAACAGAATTAAATGTGTGGTTATAAAAGCAAGAACTTCTGAAATATATACAGGGAAGTAAAAACTATGCTATTACCATTGTGTTCATGAGTCATTATGGAGCCAGCCAGAATTTTAAGAATATTTTTGAGATGAAATTGATAGAACTTAATGGAAGAATTTAATGAGGGTAAGAAAGGAGGTAGTGCTAATTTTTTTGTGATGCTAAATTTGGTGTTTGAAAATGGCAATCCCACTGTGGGACTGTAGGACTTTTTATACGTTGTTGAGTTGAGATTCGTGTGATAATTCTACATGGAAGTGTCCATGAGATAGTTGGAAGTAGAGCTGTAGCCCTCGCCCAAAATCTGGGGTTTCCTATTAGTACT
Source organism: Lasiurus borealis (assembly GCA_004026805.1). NCBI lineage: Eukaryota > Metazoa > Chordata > Mammalia > Chiroptera > Vespertilionidae > Lasiurus > Lasiurus borealis. The sequence continues at coordinate 19,078 of PVJN01002718.1, forward strand.
TTGATACTTCCATCTTAATTCTGCACTTTGCTATACATATTTTTGTTATTGTTTTGTTGATTTTTCACCGAGAGGAAGGGAGAGGGATAGAGAGTTAGAAACATAGATGAGAGAGACACATCGATCAGCCGCATCCTGCACGCCCCCTACTGGAGATGTGCCCGCAACCAAGGTACATGCCCTTAACCAGAATCAAACCTGGGACCTTTCAGTCCACAGAATGACGCTCTATCCACTGAGCCAAACTGGTTTCGGCTCTATACATATTGATGAAAGGTGCAACAATAATTTTCCTGCTAATAACCACTAGAAATGTGATTTAAAACTGCAGTGATGACTCAAATATGGCAACAGGTTGGCCATTGGCAGGAATATTACCAATGGACTAAAACAGAAAGTGAAGAGAAATATTGCCTTGCACGTAAGCTCTTCATATACGTTATTGCTTATTGTTATTGTTCCGCTTTGAAGAATATATGGACTCTGAATTTTTCATGGATAACAAGGTAATGGGTGGTTCTTTTTTAGCTTTATTAAGATATAATTGACAACATTGTATAAGTTTAATGTGTACAGTATGATGTTTTGATAAACTAATACACTGTGTATTGTGAAATGATTCCATGATGAGGTGAGCTAACACACCATCATCTTATATAATGTTACCTATTTTGTGTGGGGTGAGAACATTTAAATCTACTCTCTTAAATCACAACTATATAATAGAGTTTCATTAACTATAGTTATCCTATATATTAGATCTCTGCAATTTATTCATCTTATTACTGAAACCTGTATCCTTTAACCAACATCCCTCTGTTTTCCCCACCCATCCACCCACCCCCAGCCCCTGGCAACCACCTATATGTTTCTATGACTTTTATGTTTTTTAGATTCCATGTATGAGATGACACAGTATTTGTATTTCTCTGTCTGATGTATTTAATTTAGTAAATGCCCTCAAGTTTTATGCGCATACCAGTATCTTCTTTTTTTGGCTGAATAATATTCCATTTTATATAGAGGCCATTTTTTTCATCCATTCATCTGCCAAGGTACACTTAGGTTGTTTCCATGTGTTGATTATTGGGAATAATACTTTCGATTAAGCAGAAGACAGGGAGGTAATTGGAAATTATTTATAGTTCAAGAGCCCCTTTAATCATGATTATATGTCCTATTTTCTTCTAAGGTGAGATGTCATCCTTTCTCTACAATGTATAATTAGAATGTATGCATCAAAAAAGAGCAGATTTTTGTCTATTACTTTTTCAAGTACTAAGTGTTTGAAAATACCCATTAAATAAATGAATGACACATTTGAGTAGTTTCATATTCAACAAGTATGCTGTGTAGGCAGAATCTTACCAGTTATTTTTTTAAAAAATACACTATCACAATGATCCAGGAACTTAAGAATTATACAGTCTTCTTGCAAAAGTAAATCCTACCCACATTTGTTCCTGAGATAATAACATAAAAGCCATATTAAGTTAAATTAAGTAATGCATTCAGTAAATCCTATAAGAGAACAAGTGAATGCTCTCTAAAGTGCTTCCCTAAGAAAGGAAAAGAGAAAATGGGTTTTCCGGTGGTCTTAGACGACCCTGCTAGCGGTTCTCAACCTGTGGGTCGTGACAGGTTAAGAACCGCTGCTGTAGAGCCTAAGACCATCGGAAAATATAGATATTTACATTACAATTCATAACTGTAGCAAGATTACAATTATGAAGTAGCAACAAAAATAATTTTATGGTTGGGGGTCACCACAACATGAGGAACTGTATTAAGGGCCGCGGCATTAGAAAGGTTGAGAACCACTACTAGACGTAGAATTCCAGTTTTAAGAATATGTAGAGATGAAGGTGAGGGAGAGGAGACACATATAGACGCTACAGCATAGAATAAAGGTTCAGATGCAAGAAGGAATCTGTGAGAGCATCGCGAATACTGAAGAACCTACAAAACTGGTTTTATCATACTCATTTGGCTCAGTCTAGGAGCAGGTTGCATGCTATCTAGTCGAGGTAGTGATGGCTAGAGAGGAGAAAGGGGATGGGTTATGAAATCTTTGAAAATATAGACGAGCGTTTTAAGTTTGAATCTATAGCATTGATGAGGTAATCTATAATAATAACAGTGTAATATGCTAATTAGATCAGAAGACCTTCTGGACGAAGCCAGGGCTGCAAGGGAGGCTGGTGCAGCACCTGGGGGGAGAAAGCCTACTCTTGCACAAATTTCGTGCACCGGGCCTCTAGTGAAAAAAAGATCTGAGGAGACGTTCAAGGAATACTCCCACTTTGTGGTATTAAAGCAAATACCAGCCATCAAACAGGACGAATAGCATATTCTTTATAAAGAAGAAAAGAGCACAAATATATTACGATAAATGCAAATGAGTTAGAGATAGAAATGGGACATGCACAAACCAAAAATAAATCTTATTTACATGCCTATGAATTTATTTATGTTTAAAAATATTTTTATTGATTTCAGAGAACAAGGGAGAGAGAGAAACATCAATGATGAGAGAATCATTGATTGGCTGCCTCCTGCACAACCCCTACTGGGGACCAAGCCTGAAACCCTGGCATATGCCAGGGTTCATAGGTCAGTGCTCAACCACTGAGCCACACCGGCCGGGTGCCTATGAATGTATATGGATACATTTGTATCATGGACTATTTCGGTGCTAAAGCATTTAAAATGCTGGGACACAGTGGTCACAGTAGTTTCTGGATCCTCTTCTCCCATGTTCTATTCCTGATTCACACATAATTGCTATCTTCCATAGTAATGGATTGTAATTTTAAATTTATTAAGTGGTTTGATTAAAGAGATATAAAGCTTCTATCCTTGGCTCATCAACTCTGTCTGTAACTGAAACTAAGAATTTTTGCATTGTTTCTCTTATCCAAACAATGGATGGTTCTTGGCTGGTCATTCTATAAGGTCCCTTTTCTATAGTGGTTTCTAGCATATTTATTTTAGTGATAGGAATCCAGGGTCAAAGTGCAAAACATTTTAAGCTCCGTATAATGTTATTGTTAAAGTTTCAATTTGCATCGCTTTAATTCTCTTGTCAGTTGTCACACCCTATTAAAGTTGTACCTCATCACATGCTGAGGGCGCAAATTAAGTCTGAGGTACCAAACCATGTGACTTCTTGGGAAAGGTTACTCATGGATCTACATTTCAGCCATTTTAGCTTATTGATCATTAATTTTTCTATCTCTTAGGAATACAGTAACATTTTCTGGACAGCAAAGATTCGTACATAGTATTAGAATTTTACAGTTCTCTTTGGAAAGCATGAAAGACGCTATTTTTAATAATAAAATTTTTTCTTTTTTTTGTATTGCTCTTCTGGTGTGAGTTGCCAGTATATTAATTTTCAGTAGCCTTTTCACCCTTACAGAATCATTCTTGAAAACTGAAGTCAGACTGTGATCGCTCCTCAAATCCATCAGTTCCCACTTCTCTCAGAGTAAGGGTGCTTAAACGGACTGACAAGGGCTTACGTGATCTAGCTTTTTATTTTCTAACTAACTCATCTTCTCTCATCCTAATGTGGTTATACTGGTTCCGTATCCCTTGGAAATGCCAAACATGTCCATGCCTTTTAGACTGTTGCTCTTTTTATTTCATCCAGGTACCTAGAATATGTTACTCCAGCTATTCATGTGCCTTACACACACTACCTCACATCCTCCCATCCTTTGCTGAAATATCATCTCACTGGTGGTTTTCCTGAACACATATCCAACACTGAACCTCACTTTCCTCGATACTTCATGTCTGTCTTTCTTGTGATGTTTGAAGCCCTTATTTCTGTCTTCCGGACTATATCATCTGCCTCTCTCCAATGAGAATGCAAGCTCCAGGAAGCCGAGATTTTGTCTATTTTATTCACCTCTAAATCCCTATGTCTAGGACAGTGCCTTATGCAAAGTGAGATCTCAATAAATGCTTGAGAAATAAATGAATTGACTTCGAGTCTACTGTGTGTGTAAGTTTTAGCATATATTATTCTTTTTTTAAGCCAACAGCAATAAACAATTTTTAACCTTCACTTGACATATAAGGCAACTTGAAATTTAGAGCAAGATTTAAAGAGAGGCACATCTCCCCCCTGCCCCCCCGAGCCAGTTTGGATCAGTGGATGGAGCACTGGCTTGCTGACTTCTGTTCATATATTATTCTTTCCTCTTTCTTTTCACCCTTCTTTAGCCCTTCTCTTCTTCCCATGCGGGGCTGTAGGACAATAACAGGTCCTGTCTTTTTCCGAGGCTCTGTGTCCCCGACACCCTCAGAGACAACCCAAATGGAAGGACAGTTGTGTTGATTATGCTGGAGGGAGTGCAGGAATGCCTCTCCTGGTCTTGGAGGTTTCTCATTTTAGAAAGATGTATGTTAGGGGTTTTCTTCCTTTAAGGTATTGTCATTTGGGGAAGGGATGCATAAGAGGCCAAGACACTACTTGTGTACAAGGGGCAGGGTTTTCTTACCTGTCTAGGTCTCATCTTCACCATTTTGATCCGCAATGGTTTGCACAATGCCTGAAACTTAGCAGGTTTTCAAAATACGTTTGGTCAAAGAAAGAAGGCTAAGACCACTCATTCTGTCTGTCCCTCCCCTAGGCAAGAGGTCTTCCTCACCCGAAATGAACAGAAAGGAGTGGTTGGCGGTCAAGTTCATAGTCCATCCTCAGAGTACAACTTCCTGTGAAGGCGCCAAAGGTAAGGAAATGAATGAAGCTCTCTGTGAAGTCTTCACAATTCTTTGAATGCCAAGTCTGGTGACCTCAGAGGGGGTGCGGGATGTTAGGAGGTTTATCATTGTGGGAGCTAATTCCATCTGCCAGGCCTCGGAACTTGTATTTCCTAAACCAGAAACCTTTAATGGGCCCTTTGGACTTCCTTTGGGAGTTTCCTCCTTCCCCTCCGCCACAAATGATTGGCCAAGCATCTGTGGCCGCTGCTCATTTTCTGGTGGCTTCAGGAAGGACAGTTCTGACTGTCCGTCTAAAAGCAGCAAAAATATCCACAACCGGATCTGCCCGAACTTTGGGCATCTCTGTGACAACACTGCCCATCCTCACAGTCCCCTTGGTGCTGTTGAGATTTTGTTTATTGCTTGGAGCTGTTTGATTCCATCCCTCGGAATTTTTGGCTTGTGACCTGTCAGACTCCGGGGTCCCATGAGTCTGCATCTATTCTTAGCTAGCGCAGGGAATCAATACGCCAGTGTTTTTCAGGCCTACGTATTAGTCTGAATGAAGGGGACCTCTCACCTGCTCCTCCACTTTTACAAACTTATTGAGTGACGGCATCGATATTTTAACCTGATTTGTTCCAAAAAGAAGTTTCGGCACCTGACAAAATGAATACAGTGTAACATAATATATTGAAATTAAGTGGTAGAGATTTGAAATGGTAGACTAGGGAATGCATATTTCCTTATTTTCCTGTAAATTTCTTTCTAAAATAAGAGGATAAAGTTACACAAAAGCAATAAACCTATAAAAGTAAAGGAAAGGGGGGAGATCGTGAATAAATGAGAGATTTTTTTTTAAATGCCTTCATGTAGAGAATCCAATGTAGGGAGTTACAAGGATGCTTCTAAAGGTTACCTAAAAAGAGATACTGCCCTGACCGGTTTGGCTCAGTGGATAGAGCATCAGGCCTTGGACTGAAAGGTCCCGGGTTTGATTCCGGTCAAGGGCATGTACCTTGGTTGCAGGCTCAGTCCCCAGTAGGGGGCGTGCAGGAGGCAGCTGATGGATGTTTCTCTCTCATCATTGATGTTTCAAACTCTCTATCCCTCTCCCTTCCTCTCTGTAAAAAGTCAATAAAATATATTTTAAAAATAAATAAGAAGAGATACTAACAGAATAGTACTAAGATTCTGAGCAACACTACATGCAAAGTAGATGATGATGGATCAGTTCCTTCAAAATGACAACCTATGTTCCTATACTGAAAAGAAGCATAAATCAAATGTGAGTATAGAATAAAAGCATAAAAGGATTTCATTAGCTCTATTGCCCACACACCTTTTATAATATGTTATTGAAGATGTAAACCAAGAAAGAGGAATTTCTAGGACCTGAGAAACTGTGGCTACAACTTAAGAGAGAGCTAAGGTGACATTTCAACATAACAGCAGTTTGGCCAGCCTGGCAAACAGCTAATCTAATTTGAATCTAGTGGGTAGAGATTCTATGAGGAAAGTTTCCAGGTAGTGGAATAGGGGATCGGGGAAATTGATAGGATAGAATATATGACTGAGCACCTGGGGGAAAAGCCAGAGATGAGAAAATTAAATTATGTAAGGAATGGAGGCAATTTGAAACTCCAGGACAAAATCAGAAAACTATATAGAAAGTTATGATCTAACTTTGAAACAAACTAAATTGGATTATGATGCTCAGCAGCTTAAAAAGTGTAAGAAGACAATACCTGTTGTAGTTGATGTTAGAACTATCCCCCTTTGTGTGGCTCAAGGATCATAGCATTGAGCTCAAGGGTAAGGAAATGCGATCTCCATATAGAATTTGGTGTGCACAGATAGTATTTACATTGGCCTAGAATGAAAATACTATTTATTGATTTTTTTTTAGACTTTATAATCATCCTGTTAAAAATACTGAGAAGTTCAACATTAGTTGCAGACAGTGTATATGTGAGCAAGAGGCTCTGTAATTCAAATTAGGACATGAATGCAGGGTAGTTGGAGTCGTGGGAGAAAGGGTCAGCATGCTAATATTCTCAGAATAAGGAGGCAGTCAAGAGATGCTGATGGAAGTTCATAGACCAGGGGTTCATTATTTTATTTCATGTTGCAAGTGTAATTAATAACATGACCAATCTCAATAATACATATAAAAATCTGGAGGAGAAAAGAGAAAGGGGGAAATTAGCAAATGAAAACCGCATATTTTGTAGATAAGAAAGTAGATATACACGTATATTATTTAGAGATATGAAATTTACCATCGTAAGTTTTATAAGCAGAAAACGGTACTGTGGTGGAGAGGTAAGGAATGGGCAGCTATTGTTATTATAGCTTTTGTATGTATTTTTTTTTTTTACTATATGTCCATCATTTTGATTAAAAGAAATAAATTCAGTGCTTCTAGCATTAAAGTGCTCCAAGGGATTGCCGAGTATTTGAATATGGGGTCGGGCATACATATTGCTGGGTTTAAAGAAAGTAGGAGCATACTCTAGGAAGCTCTCTAACCCCAAAAGAGGTTGGAGATATGAAATGAAGGAAAGCTGGCCTAGGACGAGTTGCTGAGTACAGATGACTGTAGGTAGTAGCACATTCTGTATTATCTGAGCATTGATCCCAAAGCAAGGTATAAAACTAAAGGTGGGATTTGAACTGAGACTTTAAAGTGGATCAGCTTGGTGGTGGTCATTGGCCAATAATAGCAATAGAAGCTAATCCTCTATGGCAGTGATTTTTAACCAGTGTGCCACAATAATTTCTAAAACATGTAATACCTGGCCCTAGCTGATTTGTCTCAGTGGATAGAGCATTGGCCTGTGGACTGAAGGATCCTAGGTTTTATTCAGGCCAAGGGCACATGCCTGGGTTGTGGGCTTGATCCCCAATAGGTGGCATATAGGAGGCAGCCTTTCAATGATTCTCTCTCATCATTGATGTTTCTATCTCTCTATCCCTCTCCCTTCCTCTCTAAAATCAATAATATATATATATATATTTAAACATGTAATACCTGACTGTTAAGTCAGGGGCACTGACCTCTTTTCCCTTTTGTCAAATAGAAAAATGGCCGACAATATTTTGGCTCAATGGATAGAGCATCAGGCCATGGACTGAAAGGTCTGTGTATGATTTTGGTTGAGGGCATGTACCTTGGTTGCAGGCTCAATCCCCAGTAGGGGGCATGCAGGAGGCAGCTGATCGATGTTTCTCTCTCATCATCGATGTTTCTAACTTTCTATCCCTCTCCCTTCCTCTCTGTAAAATATCAATAAAATACATTTTTTAAAAGAAAAATGACAACAGCTAACACAAAGCCTGGTGTCAATGAATCAAAATTATACCTATTTTTTTGTCAGATCAGCAAAACATATTTTTTGTATGCCACAGAATTTAGTAATTAGTTTATGTGTGCCATGAGATGAAAAAGGTTGAAAATTGCTGTTTTGTAGAGAAAATGTCCTTAATTTAGGACATTAGTGTCAAGCGATGACCTCACAACTAATAAAAATAGAAGAAAAACTGCAATGAGTCAACCACTGCTCATTAAGATTCCCAAAACTACTGATACACAGATTGAAAAATACACAATATAGAAACATTATGTTTGAAATGATTTTTTAAAAATTTCAAACAATGAGACACCATTAGGGATTCACTGGGAATTTTTGTAAATGAAATTAAAACTTGTAGAAATACAAAATTATAATTATAAAATACAATATGATAATATATTCATCACACGGAATGCTATTCAGCTGTAAATATGCACAAACTACAGGTACATCCCCAATTTGTCTTTCTTGATTTTCTTTATTCATTCCTCCTGGGATTCAGACCAGGATGTGAATTTTCTGGGAATGATGGAAAATGTGGATCTATAGATATGGAAACATAGTGAATCCTAAACCACAATAAATAAAGTAGATTCATACCAGGCCTGTTGTAGAGAACCTACAGAATATCAAAGACAGTTATATTTTAAAAATCTCTCCCAAATAGGAATGATTGTCCACAAAAGAAAGACAATTATAGCAGACTACTGAATAGCAAATCAAAACCAAAAAGAGTGAGAAAATAACATAAAGTTGTATACTCAGAAAACTATAATCTATACTAATAGAAGAGAAATATGCAAGATGACTGTACCTCTGTGATGCCCAATAGCCAATCAGGAGTGAGTATGCAAATCAACCCAATAAAGATGGCAGATTAATTTGCATATGCAGACATGAAGCAAAGACTGAAGACTGAAGAGGCTTGGCTTCTTCACTGTGGCCAGAGCGAAGGCCTGGGTCCTGGGTGCTGGAGGAAAACTGGTGACGACAGCCAGGGGAGTGGTGCCTATTGTATGAATCTTCGTGCAACGGACTTCTAGTATGAAATAAAAATATTTGAAGATTAACAGAAACTAAGATACCTTTACTGACAATTACTTTGCTAATGGAACTGTTAAAATGTGTTCTTCATGAAGAAGAAATATCATTACAGAAACAAATATAAACTCAAGGACAACCATATAAAATAATAACAATGAGAACATAATTAAAATACTGAAAAGAACCAGCATTTAGTTGTGGAAAGATATAGACAGAGTTAACATGTTCCAAGGTCTTGCTATTGTTTGTTCAGGGTTAAGATATTGTTTAACTTAGTGATTGTTTAGTAAATCATTTATGGTGAAATTTCAAGTGTGAATATAAAAGAACAGAAATATAATTAACATTCAGTGAAGAGAAAGCAATGGGGAAAAATACCTCAGCCGAAAATTGAAAGGGAGGAAAATAAAAGAATTTTTAAAGCATGATAAATATAAATTAAAAAGTAGGACAATAGAAATAATTCCTAAAGTATTTTAAACAAATAAAAGTGGATCAGACTTACCAGTTAAAAACAGATTAACATATTGTATAAAAACAGTAAAAGAAAACCAGCTTTATGGTCTTTATAAAAGGCACACCTAAAATATGGGTTGCAAAAGGTAGAAAACTTAAGTATGAGAGAAAAATAGATGAGGTAAATACTGTTAAGAGGAAAAGAATCCTGGGTTTATTATGTTAGTATCTAACCCAACACACTTTAAGGCCAAAATAAAAACCACACTATTAAGAATAAAGATGGTCACTATAAAAAGTTGAAAATAATTTCAATTCATCAAGAAGATAACAATTCTAAACTTATATAAATATGAAAAATACATCAAAATTAATAAGACAAAATGTTGACAAAATTGCATGTGGAAATGAATACATTCACCATTATATATTTAGTAGAAAATTTTGACACATTTTTAACATGTAAAGAATTTTTAAAATTAAATATAAAGAAAAAGGGAAAAAAAGAAAAAGAACTGGAGACAATGCAAATATCCATTTAGTATTAACATAGGGAAAAAAATATCTATACAGGAGGTCCTCAGGTTACATTGGAGATCTATTCCTATGGTGCAATGTAACACAATTTTTGCTGTCAGCTGGAACCCACCTACACTGAGCATGTATGTCACTAACATGGGACACAAACACAGCAGTAATGAAGTGAAACAGTAAAAAAAATTAAAGGAAGATAACAATTTCTTACCTTTAATTGTAGTAAATAAATAATAAAAACATAAAGCACATATGTACATACTTTGAAATGATGGAACTTCTTTTTTATAAATAAACTAGAGGCCTGGTACATGAAATTTGTGCACGGGGGCAGGAGGTGTCCTTCAGCCCAGCCTGCTCCCTCTCCAATCTGGGACCCTTTGAGGGATGTCTGACTGCCTGTTTGGGCCCGATCCTAACGGGCAGTCAGACATCCCTCTCACAATCCAGGACTGCTGGCTCCCAACTGCTCACCTGCCTGCGTTCCTGATTGCCCCTAACTGCTTATGCCTGCCAGCCTGATCACCTCCTAACCACTCACCTGCAAGCCTGATTGATGCCTAACTGCTCCCCTACCATCCCGTTTGCCCCTAACTGCCCTACCCTGTGGGCCTGGTCCCTGCAAACTGCCCTACCCTGCTGGCCATCTTGTGATGGCCATCTTGTGTCCACATGGGGGAAGGATCTCTTGACCACATGGGGACATTCATCTTGTGTGTTGGAGTGATGTTCAACCTACATATTGTTCTTGTATTAGATAGGATAGAGGCCAGGTGCATGGGTGAGGGCCAGCTGGTTTGCCCTGAAAGGTGTCCTGGATCAGGGTGAGTGTTCCCTTGGGTCGTGGGGTGGCCTGGGTGATGGGGCCTGTGGTGTTTGCAGTCTGGCCATGACCCCCAGCGACCCAAGTGGAGGCCCTGGTATCTGGGATTTATTTATCTTCTACAATTGAAACTTTGTAATCTGGAGCAGAATCAAGCCTTCTTTGGGCACAGCCATTGAAACTTTGTTGCCTTAAGCAGAGACCTGCCAACCAGGATGTGCATAAAGCTTGGCTTCCTCCATCGCCAGGGGCAACCCAAGCCTCTTTCCTGCTTACTCTGTGGCCGTAGTCATCTTGGTTAGGTTAATTTGCATACTTGCTCTGATTGGCTGGTGGGCATGGCTGGTGGGCGTGGCTGGTGGGTGTAGTGGAGGTATGGTCAATTTGCATATTACTCTTTTATTACATAGGATGGGAGATGGCAACGTAACCATGAAAGACATATGTAAGTCCACCATAACCCCAGGACTGCCTGTATATATAAAAGCCTAACCAGTGGTCAGCAAATTCATTAGTCACAGAGCCAAATAGCAACAGTACAACAATTGAAATTTCTTTTGAGAGCCAAATTTTTTGAACTTAAATTTCTTCTAATGCCACTTATTCAAAATAGACTTGCCCAGGCCATGGTATTTTGTGGAAGAGCCACACTCAAGGGGCCAAAGAGCCACATGTGGCTCACGAGCTGTAGTTTGCCGACCACTGGCCTAAGCGACTGGCCAATAGCTATGATGCACACTGACCACCAGTTGGCAGACAATGCAGGATCAGAAACCACAGGCATGGAAACATGAAATAGGTTGATAAATCTCAGAGGTAAGGGAGAAGGGAGGGAGGGCAGGACAAGATTAACTAAAGATCTTATATGCACACTAGAGGCCCAGTGCACAGATTCATGCACCGGTAGGATCCCTCAGTCTGGCCTGCAGGTATCAGGCCATAATCAGCTCTCTGACATCCCTCAAAGGGGTCCCAAATTGCAAGAGGGTGCAGACCAGGTCGAGGGACCCCACTGGTGCATGAATCTCACAAACATAATAATGTACAAAAGATAAGCACAAAAGAATACATACTGTATGATTATATTATATGAAGTACAATGATATAGAATAATTCAGTTTTTAAATTTAACAATTGGGTATCTGTCATTCTGGGTTGAGTTTTCCATTCCAGACATTATGACTTATTTAAAGCTCTTATAATTAACACAATGTGGTAGTGAAATGAGTTAAAACAAATTGACCAATGAATTAGAAATGTGAATGCATATATAGAACTTTGATTATATGACAGACATGGTCTTGCTTATAACTGGACAATAGAAGGACTCTTTGGTAAATGGTACTGGCAATAATTGATTATACAGGTAGAAAAGTTAAAGCAATTGGCTAAATCCTTAAATCCTACAATTCAAAAAAATCAATTCCAGAAGCTTGGAAGACTCAATTATGAAATGTGAGACGGTAATACTTTGCGAAAACAATGTCGTAGCCTCTTTCTGACTTTTGTGTAGGGAAGGGGTTTTTTAAGACACAGAAAGATCTGAACATAAAATCAGTTATGCATAAATGTCATTGTCTTACAGTTTATTATCATTATTCATCCAACAAGACTCGAAAGAGAGGGAAAGGGAAGCCACTAAGTAGGGGAAGCTATTTGTAAGCCACGTAACTAACCTAGGTTAATGTCCAGAACATAGGAAAGAACAACTAAGTAAGAAAAAGACAAACAACCCGATAGAAAAACAGGAATAAATATAAAAACAGGCACTTCACATAAAACAAACTATCTATAGGCAATAAACAGATGAAAAGACGCCTCTTTTACTGATATAAATGCAAATTGAGTGAAATAACACAGTATTACACACTCATCAGAATGGCAACATATTAAGAAGCATGAGGGAGGAGGTGTACAGCAGGAGCACTGTCATACTCCACTGATGGGAGAACAATGAGAACGACTTTGGAAAACACATTTTCTCTATCTCCCAAAGCACAACATGACACATACTATGACCAAACCCTTTCATATCTAGGAATGTGCGTTAGAGGAAATCTTGCACATTTTCACCAAGACATGTCTATAGGAATTTTCACAGGCATACTGTTTGTAATAGTCCAAAATAGAAGCAATCCAAATGCCTAAATATTTGAGGAAGAACAAATACACACACACACTCATGCATGCACACACACACGCACACACACTGTATATAATCTTTACATATCACTGATTTTTTGCAATAATAAATATGTAATGAGCACAGCTACATGCAAAAATATGGATTAATTTTAGAAATATAATGTTGGTTAAACAAAGCATCAAATCCCAACAGATATATACAGTATGAGAGGAAAAAGAAACTTTAAAACAAGAAAAACAAAGAAATGTGTTATTTTGGGCATACATACATAAGTGATAAAACTGTTATACATAAATAAGGGAATGATACAATATAGGGATTGAAGGAAAGCATATAACTGGATGAAGTAATGGGTAATTTATTATAGATCATGATTTACATCTATGTAACATATATTCTCTTATTAATATTGCAAAGAAAATATGGGAAACTAGAATTCCAAGAAACAATAGCAGAAAAAAAAGCAACAGGAAAACAAAGAATTGGAATATAGCTAGAGGAAATTAGAATATCAAATACAAGAATTCATGTACAGTTGCTAGGAGAAGGCCATATATTTGGGTATAAGCTTCTTGGAAATTGAAGCAAAGAGAGAATAATTGATAACACAGGTCATGAAATTAACAAACCACATTTCCAAAGAGGACCTACCGTTTCTGTTACTGCACGTCTATTTTTGACATTGGCATTAAAGATCTACTGCACTGCACAAAGTAAACTGTATAAAACTATAAAAACCAAGACATCCACAAAGAACCCACCTCTCAGCACATATTTCCCTAATTTCTCTCAGTCTCAGACTGCAGAGCTTCGGAAGGAAAAATGTGGGACAGCTCGTGGGAAAGCAGTTCCTGCTTTTCCTGGCTGTAATCAGCTTCCTTCATTCCATCCCTTCGATATTCTGGAAACCCACGTGTACCTGTAAAATGGCTTAGCTGGATACATAGTGATAAAATGGAAAGACAGCCACCTTAGGTTTGTTGATTGTCCCACATAGCAAGAGGAAGGCAAGGGGATGTGCTCTTATCTCTCTACGTTTGGGAAATGTCACCAAAGACAAAATGTGACTAGGTATAATCAGAATTATTGCTGTGCAGTTGGCCATTGGAAATTTGTTTCAAAAGGAACTCTTTATGGGTAGTTTTGAATATCCTATCATATAATATAAAATACATAATGTGTGTATTTAATAATAATCAGTTACTGACCTTTACTTTTGTGAGAAATACAGAGAAAATATGTGATTTGAGAAAACTTCCATGTCAACCACCACCAATACACACACATGCTGTATAGAGTATAAAGTGAAAACTCCTTTGCATGGCCTACATACACTTTATATTCAGCCTCTGACTTATTTCTCTAACTTCTTCTCATACAGTCCTCCCCGGTGTCTTATAAGATCCCATATGTCAGAAACATTACTCTTCCAGTAAAATTGAACTCCTCTATTGCTGGTGGTTTATCTATTTTTTTAAAAAATATATATATTTTTATTAGTTTCAGAGATAAAGGAAAAGGGAGAGGGAGAGAGGAACATCCATGATGAGAGAGAATCATGGATTGGCTGCCTCCTGCAAGTCCCTCACTGGGGATCGAGCCCACAACCCAGGCATTTGCCCCTTGACTTGAATCGAACTTGGGACCTTTGAGTTTTCAAGCCAATGCTCTATCCACTGAACCAATTCGGCTAGGGCACAATTTCTCTACTTTTGACCCTATAAATACTTTGTGATCTCCATCTTGTAAACTCGTTGTCTCTATAAAAATTCAGGTCCAATCTTGGCTTCCCCAATATTCCCAAACCTTGCGAATAATCTCACACATATATGGAATCTAATGAACAAAATAAATGAATGAACAAAATACATCCAGAGACATAGAAGCATAAAACAAGACTGGTGAATCTCAGAGGGAAGGTGGGCGGGGGTGGTACAAAGAGATCAACCAAAGCACTAGCTTACATGCATAACCCGTGGACACAGACAATAGGGTGGTAAAGGCATGGGATGGGGGATGGAGGTGGGCTAGAAGGGGTCAATGAGAGAAAAAAGGGACTACATATAATACTTTCAACAATAATTTTTTAAAGGAAAATATGCCCATGCTGTAGTATCTAAAAAATCTTCCAGATAGTTACCCTAATTAAACATTAGACCAAGCACAGCCCCCAAATCTGAGAGAGAAGCTCAGACTTGCTTTGCTTTCTGGGCTGAGCGCTTTACTGCTGTGTTAGTCCCCCTCCTCCAGAGTAACAGACAACAGGATCTTTACAGCATTAGGGATACTTTGTTTTATCAGCAAACTAAGGGACTCAGTGTGGATGAGGGTAACAGTATTAGCAGAGATATCCTATACAGTGGTACCTCGAGATACGAGTTTAATTCGTTCCGTAACCTTGAGGCATGGGAAACTATGATACACTCGAGTTGCGGTAAACTGGTGGGTCGTGTGCAGCCTGCCGATCTGCTCCATTACTCCCATCTCAAATGTTGCTCGTATTTCAAAGCAAAAATCGCTCGCTCGCTTGTCGGCTTGTATCTCAAAAATCTCGTATGTTAGGTTACTTGTATCTCGAGGTACCACTGTATTATAAAAGGCTAATATGTAAATTGACCGAATGGCAGAATGGACCTGTTGCTATGATATGCACTGACCAGGGGGCAGACGCTCAATGCAGGAGCTGCCCCCTGGTGGTCAGTGCGCTCCCACAGCAGGAGCGCCACTCAACCAGAAGCCGGGCTCATGGCTGGTGAACATAGCCTCTCCCGCCTCTGCAGCAGCGCTAAGGACCCCACAGGTTAGGCCTGCAGGCGGACATCCCCTGAGGGGTCCCAGACTGTGAGAGGGTGTAGGCCAGGCTGAAGGGCCCCTCTCCCCCTGTCCAGTGCATGAATGTCATGCACCAGGCCTCTAGTATGAAAATAAATTACCACACCAACAAAAAATAGTTAACTGAACACTGATTAGGGACTGGGGATAGATAGACATATAGACACTCAAAATGAGTCACTTTTCTAAGTGGGTTTTAGAAACCTGTGGGAAGAGAGCAGAAAAAGATTCAAAGAGCGTAATTCCCTTCCCAGGCAAGACTTTTAGTTTGGGCTATGGGAACAGCTATCCTCCTGAAGGAGGGACCCATTTAAATATTAAATTCACAGAAAGAAAAGAGGAGCAGTTTTTCCATTGTCATATTTCCCAGATTTCCTTTTATTGCAATGTTGCCTTTTATATCTTAAGTATAGCCTGAGCATCAGAGAAGTTTAAAGCAACAACTCACTCTTGTGGGGGAAGATCAAATATGATTCACAGATCATAAATAATTATAATTGAATCTCAGTACATAGCATGCTAGTGTGATTGCTGGAACCAAGAGAATGTATACAGTCTGTGAAACAGTATATACATAGAAGTCTGTAGATGTGGGGTTATATTTTAATGACTAACCATTGAGTGTGGGAGCCCCTTTCCACGTCCCGCATGGCTCAGGGTTCGGGTTCTGAAGGAGGCTGCACACAAACGAGAGACTAGAAAACATTAATTTGGCAATATTGGGAGGCCAGGCGGGAGCCTACCTCTAGTGGAAAGGACTGCCACTTGCTCTGGCCTTTTTCTCCCTTTTGTTAAGGCTTTGGGACACACCCCTAGCTTTTAGGCAGGAAATAAAACAGAAATTAACACGAAACAAACAGGTAGAGGTTGCTTCAGCCAACAATGTTTCAACTAAACAGTGAGTAGTTGAAACTACTCTGACCTTTCAGAGCAGTTAAGGTTGACCAGCCTTCTGGCCTCCTGTTTACATCTATTTAGTAAGAACAATGTTTGGTTTCCAACAATTGAGGACGAGAATGGGAGCAGGAAGAGTGTGAGAAGAATGGGATTAGGTAGCCATCATATACTATCTTGAAATCCACACATTAGAGAGACTCATGGATGTTTGGTAAATGATGTCTTCTACCACAGAAAAGGTCATGGGCAGTGAGAAAGGGGGATTTTTCAATGACTGGCCAGCCTTTGACCTTGCAGGTCCATGCACATGCTTCTGGTACTTGGTCTGTTATTCTTTTTGTTCTGGAATCTCAGGCAGTGTTGTAGAACTGTCACTGAAAGACCGAAGGTAGAGTCATTGCAAGGAGAGAAGGGCAAGGTGATGAGTTGGGTTTCCTTCCAGGTCTAGGAATAGAACCTGGATCCTAAAGTGTGGGGCACCCCAAAGAGAATGGGGGACCGTTGGAGGAAAGGGGTTCCTAGCACAAGAATTAGACAAACAATGTGTGTGAATTCTCTTTGTATTTCCCAAGCAATAAGAATGGGTACTTCCAGCTGAAGCCGGTTTGGCTCAGTGGATAGAGCGTTGGCCTGCAGACTGAAAGGTCCCAGGTTCGATTCCAGTCAAGGGCATGTATCTTGGTTGCAGGCACAACCCCAGTAGGGGGAGTTCAGGAGGCAGCTGATTGATGTCTCTCTCTCATTGATGTTTCTAACTCTCTATCCCTCTCCCTTCCTCTCTGTAGAAAATCAATGAAGTGTATTTAAAAAAAAATGGCTACTTCCAGTTTAAGCCACCAGAATAAGCCTTTACATGCTCCTAGAAAGGCTGTGCTCTATGTATATGTAGCACCAGGTGAAATTCCCTGGTTCAAGGAAATGGTCTCCCTCTGAGGTTATCCTTCTTGCCAAGTCTGCCTGTAATGCAAAGTCTGCACAGAGCCAGGCTCTGTGGAAGGTTCTGTTCGAAAGAAACACATTGTTAACAGCAGAATGCCTCTGTGTGACAGAGAGAGGGAGGGGTGCAGACTAAAAGGGTAACTGGCGAATGTGTCAGAACTCTGGAGTTTTTCCATGATGCAATCATTCCCAGGCGGTAATGACCCCACATCCCACTGGGTTTCTCCTCTCTCACGTCACTTTCCATCAACCCCTTCCTATTTAGCAAAGATCCTCGTTTCTGATGCTTTGTGAGGACCAATTATCTTCCATTTATCTGTGCAGCCCTGCATTTGCCGTCTATTAGTTCAGAAACATAAATGATGTAAATCCTTTTATATCTGGCTGCACCACCTAATTATTCCTCATTTGTTTTTATTCTCTCTCAATTTAGGATCATCTGCAAAGTTGGAAATCATGTTTTCATATCATAATTAGGGCTCTAAGAACCTCAGAGAAACTGCTTGGCGAAGATGCGTGCCTTTGCTTTTCATTTTAATGGTGAATTTAAAAGTGAGAAAATAAATTAAGGCTGAAGGAAATAATAGACTGAAATGAAGGTTTCTGGAATATAGATGAGGATCCGCGATAGAGCAACATGGAGAGAGAAGCGTCCAGCATTAGAGTACAAAAGCCAGCCCCAGGATTGCTCTTTCCTTTACTGACGACAGTCATCTTCAGATGCTCTGCTCTGTGCTTTGGGGTCTGCCTAGGGATGCCAATGTTGCTAATTGAATAAATGCCTTGCCCTAAGTAAGAAAAAAGATTTTATAGGACAACAATCTGGATGAGATTTAATGACAGTACATAATTTTGTGAATCCTCAGCCAAGGATATGTTTTTATTAATTTTGGAGGATGAGGAAGAGGGAGAAAGAGAGAGAGACATTGATGTGAGAGAATCAAACCTGCCACCTTTTGGTGGACAGGATAATGCTCCAATCACCAGAGCCAGCAGGCCAGGGATATTGTATCATTTGAGTAGACATAACGAATAGTGAGCAAGAACAGAAAGAATCCATAAATCTAAAGGACTGGGGGAGGGAGGAATGGGAACACAGCAACCTGGTGAAGATGTTCTTGACATTTTTACTGTCATTCCAACACACTGTCATCTTAGTACAGCCTCTGCCATGAATCACTGAGCTCTTCATCTGGAGAATATTCTTCAAGGTTCATTTCTAGGATTTCCTGAAGTAGCTTCACCTGGCTCTAAGTCACCTAGAAATGTTTTCCTTATGTCATGTTTCTTAACTGTGCCTTCCTCTTAAAAAAATATATATATATATATATATTTTGTTTGTTTAGAGAAACAGGAAGGGAGAGGGAGAGAGAGACAGAAACATCAAGGAGAAACATAGATTGGCTGTCTCCTGCACAATCCCCACTAGCGTTCAAGCCTGAAACTTGGGCATGTGCCCTGACCCAGGATTGAACCGGTGACCTCTTGGTTTATGGGTCGATGCTCAACCACTGAGCCACACCGGCCGGACTTTATCTTCCCTCTTTTAATAATTTGTACTGTTAAGATGATTTGAATTTGTACTGTTAAGCATTTTATATGTGTTATTTATATAAGCATTGCGTGTATACTTGTCCTACCTACTACATTATTTAAAAATCTCAAGGGCAGGCATGATATATCAGTAACGACAAACTAGGTTATGGTCTACTAATGACAACAACAACAAACAAACAAACAAACAAACAAAAAACAAGTAGCAGCAGGTTCTATCCATAAGCGATATAAGCTACTTCTGTTGACATTTCAGTGGCCAAAGAATGTTTACTTGTCTGATAAGTATTTATGCACAAAAATACAGTGTATTCCTAATGGTACTTTTCATCTGAATTATCTCTTTTCATAGAGCTACTAAGAGTAGTTCTCTGCACAAAATGACCACCACGTCTTTGTAAAAAATACAGTTAATCATGTCCAGCCGGTGTGGCTCAGTGGTTGAATGTAGACCCATGAACCAGGAGGTCACAATTCAATTCCTGGTCAGGGCACATGCCCAGGTTGCAGACATGATCCCTAGTAGAGGGGCATGCAAGTGGCAGCAGATCAATGATTATCTCTCATCATTGATATTTCTCTCTCTCTCTCTCTCTCTCTCTCTCTCTCTCTCTCTCTCCCTCTCTCCCCCTTCCTCTCTGAAATTAATAAAAACATATATTTTTTAAAAATACAGGTAATCATCCAAAGGAATAGAGGAATAGTTGGGATATTTTTTTTCTTTACAACCTCCTTGACCCAGAAATCTGTCTGCTAATTCTTCCTTCCCACTAACATGACTCTGTGAGGTTGTCCTGACCATGTTACAGTTCTGTGTAACTTGTAACAGACACAAAGGAGCAAAGTAAAAAGCATAAAACGTGTATGTGCACAATGACCAAAGGGGATGATGCTTCATGGAGGTGTGAAATCATTATTCCCCTCTGAAAGAATCAAGCCAATTATTTAGGTAAGTTTGAACCATTGTATAGGTTGACCTTTGGGCATTAATATAGTGATTATTTCATTTTTATGCTTCCAAACTATAAAAGTTTTACATTTTTCTTGTCTAGAAATTGAATTCAGCAGTCCAGCCAACACCCCAGAATAACACTGCCGTAATTAAGAATGATGTTCAAAAGGGGAGAGCTTGTTAGGAGATGGAAAAGGAATAAGACTAAGAATTTACTAGAATACATTAGAAAGCCACAGACCAGGCCGTGTACTGGACAGTGTGAGAGAACAACATGAGCAGGCGAGACCTGCTTTCTTTTGTCTTAATTGGAAGTGGCTTCAGTCCGCAGCGGAAGGGATGGGAGGTGGGGAGCTGGAAAGCAAAGAATAGAACACCCCACAGCGTTAACTTGGCTTGTTTTCGGATTACTTTCCCTTCTTGGGCAGCTGCGTTATTTCATCCTCTGAACATGTGGCACTCAGTCTCAGCATCAAATGCACTTTGGCTTACATGTTTAAAAGTCCTGGCATGGAAAGCATGGGGGTCTCATTTTGGAAATCTTGAAACCATTCAAAATACTAAGCCCCCCAGTAGAATGTTGGAGAAGGCCTTATCGGTCATGACAAACTAGGTTATGGTCCACTGATGACAAAGATCCGGGGTCCCTGGAGTGGGCTGGGAACCGCACACGG
>PVJN01002718.1:42500-111525 GCA_004026805.1 Lasiurus borealis
GCTATTAACATTTTATTGCATATCCTTCCAGAATAGGTTCTATCTACACTGACTTATATCTGTAGCTACTCTTTACCAAAATTAGGTCACAAATGATTTTATGGGGTTATCTTGCCATTTTCTCTTAATGACCTCTGCTTTATCATGTCAATAAGTTGCTCTCTAATTGTTAACTTGGACCTTGACACCTCCACCTCCGTGGAAGGGAAGTCTGCAGATGAAGAATAGAATTGAAAAGGAAATAGGATTGGGCATCAAAGTTGGGAGTGAATTTTCGAAAACTTTAAAAACATGTTTTGTGTCCACCATCATAAAAATGGGAATATTAAGACTGATCTACATCTGACCACGTTCTTGGGAGACTATGCTAGGTATATCTCTCACTCACTTCAGGCTATTTGAATTGGAGCTCAGTGCTCAGATAGCTAAGGCAGTGGTCGGCAAACTCATTAGTCAGCAGAGCCAAATATCAACAGGACAACGATTGAAATTTCTTTTGAGAGCCAAATTTTTTAAACTTAAACTTCTTCTAACGCCACTTCTTCAAAACAGACTTGCCCAGGCCGTGGTATTTTGTGGAAGAGCCACACTCAAGGGGCCAAAGAGCCACATGTGGCTCGTGAGCCGCGGTTTGCTGACCACGGCTCTAAGGCAATCCTGATGGTGAGTTTGTTAGGTCTAAGCTGATATTCTTTGTAAATAAAATGGTCAGGCCTTACTGTGTTGTTTCTGTGCAAAGTAATGGAGTTCTTTGTTTTCTTCACCATGTTTCATAGGAGAAACAAAGAAACACCTCAGTTTTTCTCCAACAATATACACTCAGATTTTTTTTTTTTTAGCTTTTGAACACATTCTAATAAATAATTTCAATTTAAAAATTTTAGCGGGGCAATCATTTAACCCATACAAGCATTCACTATTTTATTCCAAAAAGTAGTCTGCTTCATATTTTAAGTGATCAGAGTAACAAAAATGTATTTGTTGCTTTTCTCAGAAACATCTGTTAAATAAACCGAGACCTGCTATAGAAGCTGGGAACAGGAGGAACATGTGAGGTTGCATTACAATGTGGTATGGACATATGATTCAGGCAGAATTTATATACTTATAGCCGAGTACACTTACTAAAATAGTCTCTAACTTTCCTCACTTTCAGCTGTAAGAGTGGTATACAGAGCCTTCTTATGCGGAGTAAATGAGAAAGTTCTGTGACTTAGTGACATTGATTAATGATAGTATCTAACACTTCCATAATGCTTACTGTGTACCAGGCACTCTTCTAAACACTTGACATACATGGACTCATTTAATACTCCAAACAGCCATGTGAGGCAGGTATTACTGTCCTTGCCCCCATTTTATAGATAAGTAAACTGAGACCAACAGTGTGCCCCCAGATGACACACTAGTGAGTGGCAGAACCAGCATTTGAACACAGGAGGTCCATTCAGAGTGATGTTCTGAATGAATCATTCCACTCCTTGTGGTAGCTCTGTGTTTCCATTTCTCTTTCATTCTTTATTTCTGTCATTTTCTCCTGTCAAGCTTTAGTCATTTCTTTACCTGTTCAACAATTACTTATGGGATGTTTGTACTAAACCTGCGTGAGATTATGTGAGGTGTTTGACCTCATGAGACTTACCCTATCACTGATCCACTGCCTTTCCTTCACTGAACAGTAAACATTTTCCTTTATGACCTAAACTGAGTATTTGGATGTGGAGATATCACCACGGACCCGAGGTCAAGGCTGGCTTCACTGGCATGCAATCTGTGTGGTCATATACAGAGTGGCCAGATTATGATGACCTCTGAACACATAATAATCTGGCCACTCAGTGGATATCCTATAAATAAAAGGCTAATATGCAAATTGTCCCCTCGACCAGGAGTTTGACCAGCAGGCAGGCCAGTCAACCGCCCATGTCCCCTCCCCTGGCCAGGCTGGCCGGACCCCACCCATGCACAAATTCATGCACTAGGCCTCTAATATACACTGAGTGGCTGGCCAGACCCCACGCATGCATGAATTCATGCACTTGGCCTCTAATATACACTGAGTGGCCAGATTATTATGTGTTCAGAAATCATAATAATCTGGCCACTCAGTGTAGTCTCACATTCAGAAGGCTGCCATGTTTTGTTTCATGCTCTGCTGTCTCACTGTCTTGAAAATTTAAAAATTTCATCTTTGAACTTGTGTTTTCTAAGTGAACTCTGAGGAGACCTGTGCAATATGCGTGTCTGCTAGTCTGTGCTCCTCTATTCACAAATAGCATTCAAGTTTCCCCTATGGACACAGACTTCCAGGGGACCCATGATGTATGGAGGTCAGTGAGACTCAGAGCAAGTATGAGATGAGCGTGTAAAGTCTATGACTGAGTAAGCAAGGGAGAGCGGGGGCTGCTGACAGCCAGGAAAGGTCATGGTTTCTGTTGTGATAGACCTCGCTTTGAACACACAGAAAGAAGGATAGGGAGCTGTAAGAAATATGCGGATCCAATCTTTTCTTCTTTGTCTTCTGTATTACTTAAAAGCAGATACTTAAATATATGTGCTGCCGCCCTTAAGGAAAACAAGCAATTTTTAAAGTTTTTATTTAAAATTCAGTATAAGTAAGTATAACCTTAAACTATACATTCAGGTGTGTGGTTTTTTAAATTTTTATTTATTTATTTTTGGGTGGTTGTTGTTGTTTTTTTTTGGTTTTTTTTTTTTTTGGTTTAAATGATGCAAAAGCCTTTGTTCTTTTCAAAAGCCTCTGTGTCTTTGAATTACAGTAACTTCTCCTTTGCCTCATTACCCTGTATCTTGTGCAAGAC
The DNA here is from genome assembly GCA_004026805.1 of Lasiurus borealis. Lineage (NCBI taxonomy): Eukaryota > Metazoa > Chordata > Mammalia > Chiroptera > Vespertilionidae > Lasiurus > Lasiurus borealis. The sequence goes on from PVJN01002718.1 coordinate 45,323, forward strand.
TGAAGGACTGCAATATATTGCATTATAATATTTCCATAAATTAAGAAAACCCTTTGCATTCTTCAAAGCCCTTTCCTGTCCTTCATATATGAAGCCACAGTGTTAAAGTTGCATCTGCTGCAGAGAGGAAGGCCATCCCGCAGCATAAGGACTAGAGAAACATGTGGAATCAAGGAATCCCATCATATCCTTTCTTCATCGCCTTGCCTGCATCAGCCGACCACTTACACTGAAAACGGTGACATGGAAGGAAAGGAAAAGATAGGCTGAGCCATTGTTCCTTTTCCTTTTAGTCCTTCCTTACTCACCAGCGAGCCGGAAGTAGAAAACGTTGGTAGCATGTGCATGTATTAAGAAGTGAAACAGAAACAGCTGCGTCAGTTTGTGCATTTCCACTGTTCTGGTAAAAAGCATGTCCAAGCTATGAAAATGAATTATGGCATTTCAGCGATTCTATAAACAAGTCAAGTGTGCCTGTATCTGCATTTAAGACTCTCATTGCCCAACCTAAGGATGACTAGTAAAAATACGTGTTAATGATTCAAATGTCTAATTCTGCTGTACTTGGAATAACATTAAGTAGCCAATTCAAAACATCATGACACATTTGAGAGTGAGACCATAGAAGAAAGGGCAAACTGCATTTTAGTGCCTTTCAAGGCACTTTTTTTCTTGCTTTTTAAAGAAGAGCTCCCACAGTTTCACTTTCCACTGTGCCCCACAAATGATAGGTATTGCTGCTTGAGTGTGGAAAATAGCGAGGAACACAGAGTTGAGTTGCTTGGCTAAAACAGATCAGGAAACAGCAAGTGATTAGATCGAAGAGAAGAGGATGTGAGCGCATGAACAGAGAACTTTGAAGGCCATGCTTGAAAGAATGGAATGTATTACAAAATCCAAAGGGACCAGCACATGGTTGAGCAAACGATGCGTTGTTCCATGTATCATGATACACGCACAGGATGCGGTTTTCAGTAGATATAATTCTAAATGAAAATATGCAAGCAAGCAAATAAACCAATGAGCAGTCAAGCACACAAGGAGAGATCTAACAGAATGGCACCTTGAATTCTGGAGCCCTGGATAAGGTATAATAAATAGAGAGGAGCTTGAGACTGGGACAGGAGGTGAAAGAAGGTGGCATTTGATAGAGCCATCAATATATTCAAGAGTCACTTAAGATCCAAGAAGAAAACCTCAGCAGAGGGTCCTTTAATCTTAGAAGACCCACCATTTCCCATGTAGAGACTCTCCTTTACACATGACTATTATCGGAGGTGACCTCTCTTCCAATCTTGTCTCAGAAAGGTCTCTTCTTGGGGAAAAAAGAAGCATAATTATCCTTTTATTATTCGTTAAATGAGCACCATGGACATTTCACTGCAGTAACCTCTGTGTTTCAAGCTTTTCTCTTAACTACAGCCCTGGGACCCAGTGTGGTCAAGCTGCCCTGCATGAGGCTCCCTGGACAAAGGGTAATTCTCCAGATATCAACATCATTACCCCCTAGACCAAACATCCGTGATGTTTGTTTTTCTGCCTTGTCTGGTCATCTCCTCCCCTTGTCATCTTCATGCTTGAAGGAACAGATGTTATTCATGCTATAAAAGCAAGCCTCTGTCCTCCTCACTCATCAAACAAAACTCATTTCACGCTGGTGCTGGCTCCGTGGGTAATAGGTACATTTGGTCAACTGACCATTGGTCCAGAGTGACAGATGAGCAGTTCCCAAAGGTCAACGACTTTGGACCAGGCGCTGTGTTAACAGGGAACAGGCAGTGCCCTCTGAGGAGGAAGCGTTTTGTTAGAACCGGAGCCTGACTTTCAACCTCATTCCCTTCCAATTTCCTCTGGCTCTGAACATGGAAGACACTTTCTTTCCAAAGGCAGCTTTATAAAGAATGAATCCCTCTAATTTATTTAGCTCTTCTTATGCCAATATCCTAATAGTTAGACAGCAACTCTCAGTAAGTGGTTGATTACATTCAAGCAAATACACAGCTGAGCAATTAAGTGCATTCACTTGCACCTTAGCAGACCCGCGGTGGTAGGATTATCTCAGAGAAATAATTATGGCTCTTCTCTCCTGCCTTGCTGTGGTTTGGGGAAATTGGCTCTAAAAATTGGCTTTGGGTCAAGTGGGCCGTTGCCTGGTTGTCTCTGACTGCGAACTATTTAGATATATTGTTTTTTAAAATTAGGTTTACACTAAAGTCTATGCCAGACTTTAACTAAATGGAGTCTTTCCAGCTGAGAACAGAGATCCCCAGGCCCAATATAGACTTTGCAAGTTAGGTGATTGGGTTGGTATTATGTGTATTTTAATTTTCAAATGGTTGTTTGCAAACATTTCTTTGGGAAACATCGCAGTCTAGTGTAGTGGTTGGCAAACTGTGGCTCGTGAGCCACATGCGGCTCTTTGGCCCCTGGAGTGTGGCTCTTCCACAAAATACCACGTGCGGGCGTGTACATACAGTGCGATAGAAACTTCCTGGCCCACGCACAGAAGTCAGTTTTCGGCTCTCAAAAGAAATTTCAACCGTTGTACTGTTGATATTTGGCTCTGTTGACTAATGAGTTTGCCGACCAGTGGTTTAGTGGAAAGAACAGTTGAAAAACAGGAACATAGAATATACCAGCTGTTCCATTAATGGCATGGGTGACCTTAAGCAAGCCACTAATATCTCTGGGCCTCCATTTCTCTTGCCATCATTATCTGCCTCAGAAGGTTGCTATGAGGTGCAAGTGAAAACTGCGTGAGATAATTATATATGGACCATCGAGCATTGTGGCAATTATGCAAAAACATTGCAAAACTGACGGTTTTAGGTCTTGCCCTGTCTCATGGATACACCCAGTTCGCCAGGAATGATTTGTTTACCTGAAGAAATTTGTTCTGAAGGAGTGAGGTGTGATTAGCCAGGGCCGGATACTGTAATAATAACTATAACTTATATAACAGGAAAGTGAGGGGGTGGGAGGGGAGATTAACATTTGTTAAATGCCTCCATACTAGTCACATGCACTGTACCTCACTGAACTTCCACAGTGACTCAACACATTATTTGTGTCGCAATCACCTTTCCGAGGTTAATGCAGGAAGATATAGAGAATGGGGGTACTAGGAAATGTTTTTGATATTTCGAGGCAGAATTGGCTGAGGGGGGAGCGAGGGAATGAAAAACTGCTATAGTATGAAGGAAAAAATAGAAGTGTGTGAAATCAGTGATAATCACTAACATTTTCAAAAGCAGCACAGTATAAGCAGGAGCCGAGGGGCCGAGGCTGTAGAGATACAAAGAGCTGACAAACCATGCATAGGATAAAGGATCGTTAGAAAAGTGGTATTAAAACAGTTAATAACATGGTATGTTAATTGTACCTGGGAGAATTGTCACCTTTTCTATTAGCTATTGTATGACTATGGCTATACACAGGTTTATAAGCTGAATGCAAATTAATCTATTAGTTTGGGTCTAAATAAAATCCAAGCATACATGTTATGCTATAGCCTCATCTCTCTCAGATATCCACATGTAGCCCGGCTGTGCCTGATTTTGTTGTGTATAGAATCAACTTAGGCCAGTGGTCGGCAAACTGCGGCTCTCGAGCCATGTTTTGCCGCTCTGCTGACTAATGAGTTTGCTGACCACTGACCTAGACTCTCGATTCTGATAATTACAGGCTGTTGTTGGTCCTTGTGATTAAGCCCCTATCCCAGTGGTCGGCAAACTCATTAGTCAATAGAGCAGCAAACTGCGAGCCACAGTTTGCCAACCACTGACTTAGGCCACTTATTTGGGGTGAAATGGCAGTGTGTGTAAGATCTGGAGAGTTTCTGTAGGAATTGTATTGCAACTCCGAGGTACAATGTAGCTCCTTTGCAAACACCAATCTAGAGAAAGGGCAACAAAAGAGCATTTTATTAGTAATCCAGATTCCCTTTCTCTTGGCAAACTCTTCTCTTACAAACCTAGGCCATCTCATCTAGAAGGTAATGTTTATATTAACAGATAAACAATGATAACATTTTTCTGATCGCTAATAAATTCATGTGTAAATTGGCTACCACTTTTCAGGTGCTCAAGACAGATGGCCACTGGTGGCTAGTGCCATTATTAGCAGTGTGATCCATTTCCTTTCTGAAAATGGGTAATCATGAAATTAAATGCATTCTTTCTCAATTTATGTGGTGTGCAAGGGCTCCTTTTAGTTTTCTGCCATCATTAACTAGGCCAATAAATTAATTTATGTCAAAAATATAAAACTCAGTCGGATGCAGTACTTCAGGGTTTGCATGGTTCCTTTGTAATAGACAATTCCACTTGAATACAATGCCGAGGCACTGAATTCCAATGCTTATATCTCACGGCAGAAAAGTGCTTTGACCCTAGTTATGAGGTCCCCTCTGCCTGCTATTCCGGAAAGCTGCATTGCTATCAGACCCAAATTACTACTGTCACTGTTTCATTTCTTCGCAGATATACACTGATTACATATAAGGGGCAAGATATTAGGTGAGGGGACTGACAGAATCAGATATGGATCCTGCCTTTGGGAGACTTTTCACTGAGTAAGGGCAAAGCCATGGAAACTCATAAATATTGTGTACGGTAGGAACTTGCCTGTCTTCAAAGAAGTACAAATATAGAATGAAGTTCATTTTCAAAGGCGATGAATAACTACTAGCTAGGAAAATTATGAAGAAAGTGGCAATTTAGCTTGGAGCTGAGGGGCAGGGTACTGCAATCAGTCCAACCGTTTGAATTGTTATCGTGATTGGCCCCTGCTGCCCTCATCCCCTGATTTTTAAAATCTTAGCATACACACACACACACACACACACACACACACACACACACACACATATCTGTATACCCTATCCAATAAAAAGTGAATATGCAAATTGGCCATCACTCCATCACAAAGATGGCAGCACCCATAGCCACAAGATGGTGGTGCCTAGTCCTCTAAGCCCTGCCGGAGTCCCCAGTCCCATGGGGGGTGGTCGCTGAGAGCGGGCAGCATGAGCAGCCTGGTGGAATGCTTGCTTCATCGAGGGGTCCACCCCGGCCACAGAGGGCCTCTGGCCAGGCCAGGCGTGAAACACTTGTGTTGTTTCAGGCCAGGCTGAGGGAGCCCTCCCCCCCATGCAGGAATTTTATGCACCAGGCCTCTAGTATTTAAATAGAAGTCTGTAGATATTTAAATATATATATTTTAAAACATATTTCTTTATTGATTTCAGAGAGGAAGGGAGAGGGAGACAGAGAAACATCAATTATGAGAGAGAATCATTGGTTGGCTGCCTCTTACATGCACCCAACTGGGGATTGAGCCTGCAACCTGGACATGTGCCCTGACCAGGAATCAAACTGTGACCTCCTGTTTCATTGGTCGATACTCATCCACTGAGCCACACTGGCCAGGCAACCTTAGTTTCATAAACATTTCTTACACACACACATGCTGACAGACTAAATAGCAAAGTTATTGTATGTGCCTTAATATCCCCATATAGAAGACAGTCTCTGTGGATGATATCTAAACACCCATTGGGTTCCCTACAAATATTAATAATAATTGCAAACGAGATTTTAGGGGGTGACTCGTTATTTTATTCTGTGCATCTCAACACAGGCACCCTTCAAGCTTATCTTGTTCTCCAACTTTCTTTCTTATATGCCACTTTATGGCCTCATGTTCTTTTTTATATTTATTTATTTATTTATTATTTAAGAGAAGGAGAAGGAGAGATAGAAACATCAATGATTGAAAGAGAATCATAGATTGGCTGCCTCCTGCACACCCCACACTGGGGATTGAACCCACAACCTGCGCATGTGCCATTGACTGGAATCGAACCTGGGACCCTTGAGTCCGCAAGTCAACACTCTATCCACTGAGCCAAACTGGCTAGGGCTGGCCTCGTGTCCTGATGAGAGCCCATGTATAATAGTGTGAATGGATGACATAGAGGATAAATGGGTTTTAAAGAAACCTACGATAATTAATTAATCTGGTTATACTTGCACCTCTTGAGTCTCATAGAATTGATTGTGAGTCGTGTACTGTATAGAGATTTGCAGTGTGTGGTGTTATGAGGCCACAGCTGCATAGAGTCTCCAGAATGGTGCTTGTGTGCTCAAGAGTGGCATGATCCGAGACCGGTTTGGCTCAGTGGATGGAGCGTCGACTTACGGACCAGGGGTCCGGGGTTCGATCCTGGTTGAGGGCATGTACCTTGCTTGCGGGCACATCTCCACTGTAAAAAATCAATAAAATATTTTTTTTTAAAAAAAAGAGTGGCATGAAAGTACAAGTGACTAAAGGGTGAACCTAGGTAGAGGTAACCTTCGACAATCTCAGAATGTTCCCCGGGAAGGGAGTGATCTTTGCCCTCAAAGATGACACAGGCACAGATTCAAAAGTCTTATGAACAGAACCAGTGCAGATGCAGAGTACTCATACCACAGACGGCTTGCGAACATTCTCTTTCTGCTCTTTCTTTTCATATTTTCAGTTTGGGGCTGCTTCAGCCTGATATTTTTCTGCATGAGGTTTGTTTATGTAACTCCAGTGGTCAGCCTTGACATAGCAAACCCTTCCAGCTGCTTCTGAAATAAATTTTATCCTAAGGGGAAGGACGCAACTCTTCCTTCTTTCCTGCAGTTGCAGGAAGGCAGACAGCATTTTGCATTATAACAGGATCCTATACGTGTTATTTCTGATTCAAGAGTCTTTAAAGACACTCCGAATTTGGAGAACATCGTGTGTCCTAGGAAGATTTCTATGAGCTTTGAAATATCTGTAATTGTACATTGCAATTGTCTTCTGTACAAATCTGATGCCTTGCTAAGATTTAACTTAGATTCTCTGTTTTACAAAAAATAGAAAGGTATGTGAAGTTTCTTCTTTAAAGCAGAAGAAAATCTATGGAAGTGTACATGCAGGTGAAGAAAATGATTGTTGCAAGAAAGAAATGGTTGTTGCAAGTTGGGTTCTCTAGGAAGCAGACACAATTTAGCATGCAGGTTACTTATGCAGGAGTGTCCTTAAACATACCCCACAGTATCCCTATGAGAGAAGCGTGGACGAAGGCAGCGGAAGTGGGTAGATGGAATGGTTGAGCTATGGTGTTAGCCTGACGACAGCCTCAGCCAATCCCAGGAAAGTCCCTTCTGAGTTGTCCTGAGTTGGCCAGGCCTTTGTTCCCCATAGAATCAATCTTTGGATATTGGCCACCATGCCATGGTGTATGAAGTTGGCTCATCCTGGCATCCATGAGCTCATGGTGTGTATTCCCAGCTCTGCCTTCAGTGAACTAAATCACCTCATTGGTAACTTGAAATCAGCCATGGAGAGTTTACATGCTATTAATGAGCAAAAGTTATAAATCTGGATTTGTTTGTTTGTTTCATTGGAGAGTCGGTTATTAAATAGGTACCAGAACACCATTGCTACCACTGGAAGGGGTGTGGTCTGGGTGAGACAGCTCTCTGAAACGGAGGCGATCCTGAAGGGGCTGAGACTAGAAGGCTCTATTCTGGCAGTGCTTACAGCAGCTGGTGCTACACAGCGTTCACCCCAACTATGGTTCTGTTGGTTTTCTATTGACGCAAAGAGTTTGGAGAGCGTTTGATTCATTTTAATTTACAGATGATGTCACAAGCTGTAGAAGTAGATTGAATAGCGAACAGATGACTGAGTATTATGAGCCCACAGTGAGCTCAGTTATGAGCAAAGGAAAGAGTTAACTTCCTTTGGGGACTTCTTGAGGATTCTGGATAATTCTTGGTTATGCCTCTAAGTTGTTGGAAACTATGTCACTAACTAGCAATTTTTGCTTGCAAACCACTGGACATTTATGTTCTGATTATATAGTACGGGCTTAGGTTTTTGTTGCTATTATGATTTTCTTTTTGGCTTTGAGAAATTCTGGCCCGGGGATGGATTCACAAAAGAATCTGCTAACATTGAACTCAAAGAATTGAGTTGATCAGGTCACGACTGCAATCTAAATTGGGAAGAGCGGGCCATCATTCTTTATGAAAACAGAAACCCTCAGCATTGCAAATGGTGCGTGTCTTGTACCATTGCTATGTAGGTTGACTTTCCTCATAAGCAGGTTGCTGCCACCTCTCTGGAGGATGGATACAGAGTGTAAAGTTTGGATGATGGATATCCTCAGGAGATCAGGATGAATACGTCTTCTCTTCCAAATTGATTTCCTTCCTGCCTTGTAGTTTTAAGGCACCATGTATTGTTGGCAGGGTCCGAGAGTATGAGAATACCAACACTGAAATGGTTGTGATTGATACATAACACACAACCACTAAGACGTGCACTCTGCTATCGTTTTCAGTAATGGGGGTAGATATGCTTTCATGCTGCAGCTATGACCTTCAATGTACACTTTCAAGCTGGTTGCTCAGGCTTTAGATTATGGTTGGTCATCTCGGGGTGCAACAAATCTAATCTATTCTATGTGGAGGAAAATGTATTATACATTTAAGCTTAGCCCTATGCTATAGGCATTTAACATCAATGCATTCTGGTATCACTTAAACCATGGTTTACAACCCTTGACTTAATTGTCTCTAATCAGTTAGCACATAATAATTTGTGATATCACACATAGGGTCTCTGCTCTTACATCTTGGGAATTGCCCTAAAATTTTCTCAATTTTTTTTTTTTTTTTTGCCAAAACCGGTTTGGCTCAGTGGATAGAGCATCAGCCTGCAGACTGAAAGGTTCCAGGTTCTATCCCAGTGAAGAGCATGTACATTAGTTGCGAGCGCATCTCCAGTAGGGGGCATGCAGGAGGCAGCTGATCGATGTCTCTCATCAATGTTTCTAGCTTTCTATCCCTCTCCCTTCCTCTCTGTGAAAAATCAATAAAATATATTTAATTTTTTTTCTCAATTTTTAAAACATATGTCTATCATTATTCCAGTCCCTGAGGCCACCTCACATCCAAGTGAAAATGGAGGTTTCCTAAAAGTGTTTTAGTATTTTTTATTTCCATTCTTGGAAACAGAGATTTCCTCATGCACCATAATAGGAATCATGTTATATGATTTAAGTAATCATCACGTGCTATGCACTGATTCTATACGTTTTATACATCAAATCCTTTATTCTTATAATAGACCTATGAAGTAAGTACTATTAATATTATCCCAATTACAATATAATGGTGACACAATTTGCCTAAAGTCACACAGCTAATTAATTAATGATTCCAAGAGTCTTTCTTCATAGTTCATGCTCTTAATCACTATGTTGTATAGTCTATCTCAACATAAATTTACATCATAAACTAAGTCTCTCCATTTCATTTTTTTGTCTGTCACAGGAACACAGCAAAGCATCCATGTCCAACATTATATAGAAAGATAATGGAAGGAATATGTCTGAAACTCAGAATCCAATTGTCATATAGCTAAGCTATCTTACCTCCTTCATAAAAAGAGATTAGTATCATATGGGATGTTACTCTTCACTTATTTTGCTCTTTTTATTGAAAAAAATTCTATCTACGTATGGAGTAGCGAATCAAATGCTGTTCGCTCTTGTCCTCCCCATGAGGGAGAGTTGAAAAAGGAAAAGAAAAGGTGTAGCAGGTATGTTTCTTCAACTTTCATATGAAAATACGTCAACTGGGGAACTTACTAATATGCAGATTTCGATTCTGTTTACTGGGATGGGGCCACACAGTCTTTGTTTTTCTACCAAGTGCCCAGTTAATGCGAGTGCCATGGTTCTCAGACCACATGTTTAATAGCAAAAGAGTAGAGTAGAAGAACGCCCCCTAGAGGTTAATAATGATTCTCGTTAGGAACAAAGGAAAGACTGTACCTGGGACCATGCAATCAACTGCACAAAAACAGGATGGAGCCCGGCCGGTGTAGTTCAGTGGTTGAGCATCAACCTACAAACCAGGAAGTCACGGTTGGATTCCAGGTCAGGGCATATGCCTAGGTTTTGGACTTGATCCCCAGTAGGGAGCATGCAGAAGGCAGCCGATCAATGTTTCTTATCATTGATTTTTCTACCTCTTTCTCTCCGTTTCCTTTCCTCACTGAAATCTATAAAAATATATTTTTTAAAAACCAGGATGGAAGAAAATTGGCTTAGGGAGAAGTACAAGTGAAGAAACATTTGATTCATTTTGGTTTACTTCAAGGACAGTCTGATGCAGCATGACCACTAAAATATGTGAGATGAGAGATATGGGCACATTGCCTCTGGAATAATGTAACCAGTTCTGGCTAATAAACACAAAAGCATTAATGTTCTATTTCCAACTCTAAGATTTACAATTACAAGGGTTATGGCAGTCATCAGGTTTTTTCACTAGTTCTAAACAGGAAAATGTACTAATGACTATCAACTTTCCATTATCTCTACATAACGAAGCTACTTTGTGGATGATCTTCCAAAAACTCATTTATCCTTCATTATACTTGGGGTTGCTTTCCTTCACTATTCATTTGTGAGATCGTTAATTACTGTCATCTTAAAGAAACAGGTACAATAAAGAATACGTTAAAGTCAAATTATATAATTATTTAATTAGCAGCTACTTCGAATTTGTGTGTGTTTGTGTGTGTGTGTGTGTGTGTGTGTGTGTGTGTGTTTCCTGCTAGAAAAGATACAGATATAATGAGTAATGTTATACCTTTTAGCGATCCTCGAGCCATTAACAAAGGCCTTAGGATCTGTCCATGCTGGATTGAATGAGCCAAGATAGATGTTTGATTTATTCAATTTTTTGAATAAATTGAACTCAACTCTGTGGAAAAATATTCTGTCCTTAAAAATGAAAATCCTCAAAGCTGCTGTTGTGACAAGTTAGATCATTTTGGAAAATGAGGGATTGAATGGGTAAAAAAAGCCAAATCTCAGAGACACACCCAAATTTGACAGCTCACCTGTATCAGGCTGTCATTCAAAATGTTAACTGAGAAAAGCAATTAACACTTCACCTGTATGCGCTAGCATGTTTATTCATTAGTAAGGTGAAAAACCCGTTTTGTATTTTATGGAAGACGCATGCAAATAATAGAAAGCAATTAAGATGTCTCTTGCCCAGATGTCGCTATCAATTGCTAGACAGATGCCTATAGATTGAAGATGAGCGCGGGGCTTACTCAGAGGGAGGCTGAAAAATATAATCAAGTGTACCGAGGAGAGGAAATTGCTAGTTTGCGATTGGAAAAAAAAAAGAAAGAAACCTAAACTCTGATCTGTCTGTTAGGTCTGTAGAAAACTACTTACCATTCTGAGATAAGGTAAAGCATGTCAGAGTGAGCTGGGAGGGAGAAAAGCTAGAGAAACAGGCAGGCAGGCCCGGAGGCTGATGGCGTGAACCTCCATAGAGAATCTGAATGAGGCCTGGGGAAAGAGAGACATCCACGAGCAGTGGAATGGAACCACGGAAGTGCCAAGATAGGAAAGGGAAATGGGTAAAGCAAAGCTTTAGGTACCCATGGCATGAGTGATTTCCGAAACTCTTGAATCAGGGCAGATAAGACCGTGTTTTTACAACCTCAGTTTATGGAAAAGCTGGAGATGGTTATTTGACAGCGGCCTGGAGTGCCCAGAGGTTGAGAGGAGAGGCTGGAGATGAAGGGCCTAAAACCAGCTGGCCACCAGTCATGTCTGCAGTCACAAATACAACCAAAGCCATTGCTCCAACTGGGCTTTTTTTTTTTTTTTCTGTTTCAGGTTCAAAAATATTACATGAAATCCCTCAACTGGGTCTGCCTCCACTTTCCAGGAATTTTACTTATTTCTTTAAAACGTGTTTTGTTTTTTTAATGTTCACTTCTAATGAATAATGTACTCCACTCCCTTCTGGGTATTTCTATTTCAATATTAGGGCGCCTGAAAAGCCATGTAGTTTGACATTTGGAGGTCTAGAAAAAATGATTCTGTGAGTTCCCGGAAGTGATGTTGTTCAGCTCTTCCTGGAAAACACTAAAGGTTTTATTTTAGTTATGTTCCGGTCTCTGATTCTCACCCCAGGCTGCAGATTGGCATCACTGGGAAATATTTCCCTGATGCACTGGTCCCTTCCATGACAAATCATAATTTTAGGACTGTGGGTGGTGCTTCGGCTTTGGCAGTTTTGAAAAGCTATGGCGATGATTTAAGTGTGCAGCTAGGGTTGAGAACCACTTATTTTGGCTTGTGCTGCCTTTGCTTTCAGTGGCATATCAAACAAAAATCGCCAAGACCAATTTGAAGGAGCGTACTACCTGTTCTATTCGAGTTTTATGGTTTCAGGTCTTACATTCAAGTCTTTAATTCATTTTGAGTCCAGTTTTATGTGTTGAGTAAGATAGTGATCTACTTTTGTTTGTATGTGGGATCCACTTTCCCAAAATCATTTAGGGAAGAGACTGTCATTTTCCCGTCCTATATGTTTGACTCGTTTATTATAAATTAACCACATATATTTGTTTCTGTTTCAGTGATCTATATGTCTGTTTTTATGACAATACCATACTGTTTTATTTTTTTATATTTTTATTGATTTCAAAGAGGAAGGGAAAGGGAGAGAGAGAAACATCAATGATGAGAGAGAATCATTGATCAGCTGCCCCCTGCACACTCCACACTGGGAATTGAGCCTGCAACCTGGCATATGCCCTGATGGGGAATCAAACCATGACCTTCTGGTTCATAGGTCATCCCTCAACCACTGAGCCATGCTAGCCCGGCTATTTTTTAATTTTTTTTTCAATCAAAGTTTTCAGTCAGTATTTTGTATTAGTTTCAAATATACAGCATAGTGATTAGACAATCATATAGTTTACACAGTGTTTCCCTCAATATTTCTAATACTCAACTAGCACTATACATACTTATTACAATACTAGAGGCCTGGTGAATGAATTCGTGCATGGGTGGGGTCTCAATGCCTGGTCAGCAACTGGGGCCAATCAGGACCCTGGAGAGGGGCCCTGGGAGGTTGGCTGGAAGGAGGAGGGGCAGCAGAAGGTTGGCTGGCTGGGAGAAGGGCTGGCAGGCTGCCCTGATCTGGGCAATGGTGCCAGCCTGCCAGGGGAGGCACTGTGGGAGGTTGGCTGGCCCCTGGCGGTTGGCTGTGGGAGGGCACTGACCACCAGGGCCAGCTCCAGTGTTGAGTGTCTGCCCCTTGGTTGTCAATGAGCATCATATCGACCAGTCATTCAGTCATTCAGTCACTTAAGCTTTTATATAGAGAGATTATTGACCACATTCCCTTCGTTATACTTTGATTGCTAGAGCTTTGTGATGTAACTAGAAATCAAGAAGCGTGATGCCTACAGCTTCTCTTTCTCCAGATTGCAGTGGCTGTTCATTGTCTTTTGTGGCCCCCTATGAATTTTAAGGTTTTTAAAATTTATATGAACAGTTTGGTTGAAGTTATGATTGGGAGTAGATTCCTTTGGGTAGTATGGGCATTTTAACAATATTACTTCTTTCAATCTATGAGTTTAAAATATCTTTCCATTTATTTCTACCTCCAATTTCTTTGATTAATGTCAGTTTTCAATGTACAAATCTTCCATCTTGTTGAAATTTATTTCTAGATAATTTATTCTTTTTGATAAAATTGTAAGTGGCTTTGTTATCTTGATTTATCTTATTGACAGTTCATTATTAGCAAATAGAGATAAAAACAGATTTTGTATATGTATTTTATATTCTACAGCTTTGGTTTTCAGTCAACTCTTTAGGATTTTTTGTATATAATATCATCTGCAAATAGTGACAGTTTTACTCATCCTTTTGAATTCACATGCCTTTTATTCTTCTTGCCTAAATGCTCTGTCTATGACTTCCTATGTTATGTTGATGTTAGAGGAGAAGCTTTGAGTTTTCACCATTGAATATATGTTATCTGCGGGCTTGTCATATATGGCCTTTATTCCATTGAGATACTTTCCCTCTATACCCACATGTTTTAGAGTTTTTGTCATAAATGAGTGTTGAGTTTTGCCCAATGCTTTTTCTGCATCTACTGAGATGGTCATATGACTTTTATTCTTTGTTTCATTAATAGAATGTGTCACATTAATTAACTTGCAGATGTTGAACCATTCTTGCATCCTAAGAATAAATCCCACTTGATCATGATATATGATCCTTTCACTGTATTGTGGAATTTGGCTTGCTAATCCTTGTTGAGGATTTTTCAATTTACGTTAACGAGGGATATTGGCCTGTAATTTTCTTGTGCCATTTTTGTCTAGTTTTAGTAACAAGGTAATGGTCGCCTTACAAAATGATTTTGGAAGCGTTTCCTCCTATATTTGTAAGAGTTTGAGAAGAATTGGTTTTCATTCATCTTTAAATATTCACTAGAATATTTGCTTTTTGTCCCTATTGTACTATAATTTACAAAATTTATTTTAATGGATGCTTTTTAATATATAGCCTCATTCTAAGAAATAATATCTATTGTCACAGTTTTGACATGCTATTTATATTTTTACCATCCCTTAAAATAAATAAGCAATAATTGAAAATGTTTGTCTACACACTACCTTGAATCATCACACTTTCAGAAACATTAAAAATTATTGCACAAGTTGTAGTTTAGGGTGTTTTAATATGGAAAACTTATGCCTGCCTCTATTCCCTATCATTATTTTGCTTCGTTTCATTGTTCCCTATTTTCCAATTCACAACGATATAAGCCTAATGAGGGGAAACTATGTGGAATATCTAGATATATGAGACCAGCCTAATTCCTCATTTATGAAAAATTTCAAATTGTTGACTGTTGTGGTTCATTTTGTGTCAACTTGGTTGGGCCATTGTACCCAGACATGAGGTCAAATATTATTCTGGATGTTTCTGTGAGGGTGTTCCTGGATGAGATTAACATTTAAATTGTTGTCCTTTGCCAAAACCGGTTTGGCTCAGTGGATAGAGCGTCAGCCTGTGGACTGAAGGGTCCCAGGTTCGATTCCGGTCAAGAGCATGCACCTTGGTTGCGGGCACATTTCCAGTAGGGGGCGTGCAGGAGGCAGCTGATCGATGTCTCTCTCTCATCAATGTTTCTGCCTCTCTATCCCTCTCCCTTCCTCTCTGTAAAATATCAATAAAATATGTTTAAAAAATTGTTGTCCTTTGAGTGCAGCAGATTGCTCTCGTAATGTGGGCTTCATTCAATCAGATGAAAGCCTTGATGGGACAAAGAACTGACCTTCCTGAAGCAAGAGAAAAGTACGCAGCTGCAGCCTTTCCACTTAAACTACAGCATTGGCTTGTCTTGGCCTGCCAGTCTGCCAACTTCCATCATCAGATTTTGCACTTGCCAATCAATCACCATAATTGCATGAGCCAACTCTTTTTTAAAAATCACACACACACACACACACACACACACACACACACACACACTATTGGTTCTGTTTCTCTAGAAAACCTGACTTATAAGGCAAGGACCATTAATTTAATATTAAACCAATAAGTTAAGAAGCAAGCATTGTTTGAGGACCTGCTTGTTCTTTGGAGGATATAAAACGAGTGTAGAAGATAAATACAGCCTTTGTCTTCTTCTCATGGTTACAGTCTTGATGATCATGATGGTGAGAAGGGGCTACATTGGAAGACATTATAAAATACTGCAACCGAAGGAATTTGCCTGCAGGTTATACGAGTTTGATCTGGAGATGGAGTCCTTTGAATCTGAAAAGTTTAAGATGAGGCAGGTTTCATGACACAGATAAAAGCTTTTAGGATTCTGTGAACCATGTTTGTTTTTTGAATGTTCTACATTATGTTAGGACTCCAAAATGCATGGCTGCTGAGAAAGGCACTCTGGATCAAGAAGTAGATATACAGCCCTAACCGGTTTGGCTCAGTGGGATAGAGTGTCAGCCTGCGGACTAAAGAGTCCTGGGTTCGGTTCCAGTCAAGGGCATGTACCTTGGTTGCGGGCACATCCCCAGTGGGTGTAGTGCAGGAGGCATCTGAACGATGTTTCTCTTTCATCAATATTTCTAACTCTCTATCCCTCTCCCTTCTTCTCTGTAAAAATATCAATAATATATATATTAAAAAAAAACTCAGGAGGAATTAAATTCTGCAGTAAGAGGTCTGGTTTTTCTTCTCTGGTCAGGAAATAAATGCAGATGGTTTAGAGTTGGAGTCAGTTTCTCTCTGTCTCTCGCACTCACACACACACACACACACACACACACACAAACACACGTGTCAGAGAAAAGCAGACAGTACTGGAGTGCAGCTTAGATCCGCAGATGCTAGGACAATGGGCAAGCTAGCTGTGCTTTCGACAGAAATCTGTCACCTTGTTCAACCCAGGCCACAGAGTTGAAGGGGGTTGCGCAACCTCTAAAGGGATGAGCAGAAAAACCGCTCTCAGAAGGCACAGCGAGTCCCAGCTTTGAACGCTGCGCCATCGCTGTGCACTCCCCAGAGAAAAGGGCAGGCAACAGATGTACCCCGCGAAGAGCAGTTAGGATTTCTGAGACAGAGCTCGGAGCTGCCTCTGAGGCCAAGGGACAGAAGCGCAAACAGCATCAAAAACCTCCACCCCCTTGCACAAAAGCAAAGCAAAGTCATTCTTTCCCGGCGGCGGGGTGGGGCTTACGGGCCAGCGCGGGCCTTTCACCCCCTTTATCAGAAACAGGAGTTGCTGATGTAAAGGTCAGCGGCGCGCAGAGCTTGTTTCTACCCCGGGGAGGAGAGTTTTCCGGGCCGGAGGCATTTCATTGGCTGCTGATGAGTCACAATTGCTGAAATCCACAGGCGGAGGCATCTGATTGGCTGCCACTGTTTCAGCATCCCCGGGCCGCAGGTCTGAGGTGAAGGATAGAGAGGGAGCAAAAGCTGTATCATTTGAATCAATTAATATGATGAGAACGGGTGAGCGAAGTTACCTTCTCCCACATAGCTATCGTAACAGCTATTCTTGCTGCCTCGTGTCCTGGCTGCTTGTTAGAGGATGCTTTTTTTTAAATAAAAAATTAAAAAAAGTAGTTTGATGGAGAGAAAACTTTTTGAATACTACATAAATGTCAGCTGTTTTTGTTGTTTTTTCTTCTGCTTACATCAGGGAGGTGAGGATTATAAGCAGCAACACAGATACAGAGACAGTTGTAACAAAAAGCTTGAGAAGGACAGAAAGGTTGGGGGACCTGAGAGAGAGCCCCTGAGAACCAATTCCAATGTTAGCCTGATTTTGATGCTTGGCTCAGAAACCTGCAGGAGTCATTTGGAAGACAGATTTTCTTTCTGTTTATCTCTAATGTCAGCGATTTTTCTTACCCCAGGGCCTGGAAGCTCGCTCTCTCAGACCACATAGTGGTCCCTCTTATGTACAAATTTAATTGCTAGATCATAAGAAAGGCAACTAGCATGTGTATAGGGCTTTGCATGCAATATTAATTCGTTTCCACGGCAGCAATGCCAGTACATGTTAGTATCCCTATGTATACGATGAAGAGACTGGAAATCAGAATGTTAAGTAACTTGTATTAAGTTTTTTAGAAAGTGGGGATCCAGAAGGGACCCCAGAACTGCCTATGACTATTAGTGGCAAGACAAAGAAGTAACTCCCAGTGGTCAGAAAGTGCAACCCTCTGAGTTTTCATTTATGGAACATTGAATATGCATGCATTTGTTCATCAAACACTTTTATATATTTTTATTGATATTTTATAGAGAAGAAGGGAGAGAGATAGAGAGTTAGAAACATTGATAAGAAACATCGATCAGCTGCCTCCTGCACACCGCCCACCAGGGATGTGCCCGCAACCAAGGTACATGCCCCCAACCGGAATCGAACCTGGGACCCTTGAGTTCGCAGGCCAACACTCTATCCACTGAGCCAAACCGGTCAGGGCCCATCCAACACTTTTAGAGCCTTCTGTGTGCCAGGCTTTGCATGTGCTAGAACTCTAAAAATTATTGACAGGTTGGATTTTGGTCTCAAGATGCTCACTTTCTAGTGAGGGAAAGGGCCAATATCACAAGGTAGAACAGAGACAGAGCCAGGGTAACATAGGAGCCCTAGAGGGAGAGCAGTCACCAACTGTAGAGTTCAAGGCTTTCAAACCATTTAAACTGTCTGGATCCCAGCTTCACCATCTTTGTTTGACTTGTTTGATCCAGGCAGCGATGCTCAACATGATGTCCGTGGATAGTTATTAGGGATACTTTGAAGCTTCTGAAATGGACAAGGTTCTGAAATTGTTCCTTGCCCCACAAAAAGCTAAAATCTCTAATGAAACCTTTACTCTCTAAGAGTTCTCCCACCTCAAACAGTCTAGATATTTTGCTAAGGATCAAGCAAAGGGAGGTAGCAATGAAATAATCAAATATTCATAGCACATTCTAGAAAATACAACTTCTACAAAATTCTCTTTAGAAGTCTTCAAGTAAAATATTTCATTGCTACCGAGAGATCATAAAATCCAAAGTTGCTAATACGGAGAGGTTGTGCCTTTGAGAAGATTTGCTATAGAATTTCGAAAAAGGAGGAGGAGGAGGAGGAGAAGGAAGGAAGAAAAGGAGAGAGAGAACTAAAGGTCACACCTGGGACTTCAGACTCACTTTCTCTTCTGCAAAAGATATTAAAGGTTTTTTATTTACCCCAGAGGAGATAGTTACCCCTATAGGACCATTAGGGACCAATAAACCATTGAATCTACATTAATTTCCTCCATGAAAGTTAGAGAGTGCATTGAGGGAGGTTAAAGGGCATCTGCCTGAGAATCCTTTTCCAGCTCACAATCCAGCCAGTCCTATTCTGTTGTCAGCGGGCATCCAGCTCTCATGGGTAGAGCTTCCTAACCCTGATCTACAGGCTCAGCTGAGCCCCTGCACTTAGAGGCAGAAAGTGACATATTCTCAAGCCAGAGACAAAATAAGGATTCCAGATCATGAGTTCGGAAGCCCCATCGTTTTCAACCGTGGGTCACACTCTGACCTTGGATCAAGATGCAAGAATCTTGGTTTCAGGAAAGTTCTCATGACAGCCAAATGGGCAGACCCTTCTTGCACCTTCTCCCAGGACAGGCTGGAAATACAACTAAATTGGGGATTATTCACTGGGAATTACCAACCGAGGAAGGGCAGCCATTGTATGGGAGAACATACTTGTCATCATATACCCTGCAAAGAAACTGAATTACAGGACAAAATCCCCAATGAACATAGATGCTAAAATCCTCAACAAAGTTTTAACAAACTGAATCCAGCAATACATTAAAAAGATCATGGGGCAATGGGGGGATATAGACACATGTGATACCTTAATCAATAAAAAGAATTTTAAAAAATGGTCATACACATGACCAAGTGGATTTATTCCAGGGATACAATGCTGGTACAATATTTACAAGTCAATAAATGTTATACATCACATAAACAAAAATGAAAGACAAAAATCACACACATGATCATATCAATAGACACAGAAAAAGCATTCAACAAAATCCAATACCCATTTTTTATGAAGACTGTCAGCAAAGTAGGAATAGAAGGATCATACCTCAACATACTAAAGGACATATAAGACAAACCTACAACCAATATCATACTTAATGGGCAAAACTGAAACCATTTCATCTAAGAACTGGAACAAGACAGAGATATCTGCTGTCACCATTCTTATTCAACACAGTACTGGGAGTCTTAGCCACAGCTAAGAAGAAAAGAAGAAAAGAGACAAGAAGAAAACATAAAGGCTATCAAAATTGCAAGTGAGAAAGTAAAATTATTCTTTTCAGATGACATAATATTATACATAGGAAACCCTAAAGACTCTACCAAAGAACTGCTAGATTTAATAAATGAATTCAGCAATGTAGCAAGATACAAAATTAATACCCAGAAATCAATGGCATTTTTATACACCAATAATGATCTCTAATAAAGAAAAACTAAAAAAAAACAATCCCATATACCATTTCAACAAAAGTTTAAGTTACTTAAGTATAAACTTAACCAAATATGTGAAAGACAACCAATTGATATGTCTCTTTCTCTCTCTGCCCCTCCTCCCTCACTTACACTGTCTAAAAATTGTTGGAAAAAATATCCTTAGGTGAAGATTTAAAAAAAGGAAGTAAGTGATAGAAAAAGATATAAGCAAGTGGAAGAATATGCCCCGTCCCTGGATTGGTAGAATCAATATCATTAAAATGGCCATACTACCAAAAGCAACTTATAGATTTAATGTAATCCCTATTAAAATACCAATGGCATATTTCACAAATCTAGAATGAACAGTCCAAATATTTATATGGAACCAAAAGGTACCCCAAATAGCTGCAGCAACTTTGAGAAAGAAAAACAAAGTTGGAGGAATTACAATACTGGATATCAAGTTATACAACAAAGCCATTGTGATCAAAACAGCCTGGTACTGGCACAAGAACAGGCATATAGATCAATGGACAAGAACAGCGAACTCAGAAATCCTCCCAAGGCATTATGCTCAATTTAATATTTCACAATAGTGGCAGAAGTATACAATAGAGGAAAGACAGTCTCTTCAATAAATGGTGCTGGGAAAGTTAGACAGGTACAAGCAAAAAAAAAAATGAAACTAGACCAACAACTTGCACCACACACAAGAATAAATTCAAAATGGATAAAAGACTTTAAGTTGTGAAACCATAAATTCCTAGAAGAAAACATAGACAGCAAAATATCAGACATCTCTTGTAGCAGAATTTTTTACAGATACATCCCATGTGACAAGGGAAGCAAAGGAAAAACAAGCAAATGTGACTACATCAAACTAAAATGCTTCTTCACAGCAAAGGAAACCAGCATCAAAATGAAAAGGGAACCCATTGTATGGGAGAACATATTTTTCAATCATACATCTGATAAAGTGTTAATTTCCAAAATGTATAGAGTACTCATACAACTCAACAAAAGGAAGACAATCTAATTAAAAATGGGCAGAAAACCTGAATAGATACTTCTCCAAGGAGGACATGCAAATGGCCAAGAGACATATGAGAATGTCACTAATCATCAGAGTGATGCAAATGAAAATGACAATGAGGTACCACCTCACACTTGCCAGAATGGATGTCATCAATAGGTCAACAAACAACAAATGCTGCTGCAGATATGGAGAAAAAGGGACCCTAGTACACTGCTGGTGGCAATGCAGACTGATACAACCACTATTAAAAACTTTTGTTGAGTTTCCTCAAAATATTAAAAATGGAACTGCCATTTGACCCAGTGGTCCCAGTACTAGGAATATATCCTTTGAAGCATGAAACACCAATCAGAAAGGATATATGCACCCCTGTGTTCATAACAGCACAATTTATAATAGCTAAGGTCTGGAAACAGACCAAGTGCCCATCAGTATATGAATGGATTTAAAAAAAAAAAAAACTGTAGGAGAACCAAGATGGCGGTATAGGTAAACTCCATGCTTGTTGCCTCTCACAACCACATCAAAATTACAACTAAAAGAACAACTATCATCTAGAACTACAGGAAAGATGCTGAGTGGAAGTACCACAACCAGAGAGGTAAAGAAGAAAGCACA
The DNA here is from genome assembly GCA_004026805.1 of Lasiurus borealis. Lineage (NCBI taxonomy): Eukaryota > Metazoa > Chordata > Mammalia > Chiroptera > Vespertilionidae > Lasiurus > Lasiurus borealis. The sequence continues at coordinate 66,874 of PVJN01002718.1, forward strand.
TTGAGACTGGTAGGGGATGTGGAGGCACAGAATAGGCTGGCACTCAGGTGCACTGCTTTTTTAAGTGGGAGGGAGATAAAAGCTTCCACTCGCTTTGAACTCTGGGTGAGACTCTGGGAGATGCAGACACATACAGGGAGAAACTGGACTGTCTGGCATTGGGGCAGGAACACTAGGGTGGCTTTCTTTCAGAGGGAGGTGCTCAAAGCAGTCATTGTTTCTGTGCTGGGACCTCTCTAGTGCAGGGCTGACTGGAATTCATTGCTGTTTGCTCCAACCTGGTGATTCCCTGAGACGCTTCCCCACCCAATTTACAACTCCACCCAAGTTGTGAGCAGCAACTTTTACATATGAATGGCCTGTCTGTTCTCAGCCTAAAATCTGTCAAACAGGCAACAGCTGGGTCAGGGAGCCCCAAAGCTGTGAAAAGAAGACTCAAGGCCAGCAGCAGCCTGCCTTGCTTCACAGCTGGGCCTTGTCTGGACATTTCCAAACCCTATACAAAGAGGAGGAATCTACAGATCTCTCTGTAGCTCCTGCTGGGTGGCCTCAGGCAGTGGTTGACTTTGTACCTTCTTGGAGTTCCAAGAGCCAATGTACCCAGTGATCAGTGTGAGACCATACCAGATTATAACTCTTCACATCCATAAGAGACACACTCAAGGGGCAGAATCAGTGAGCACACAAGTCCCCACTGCCCCAAAAGGGTGTCTCCTGCACAGCAGCTCTTCCATTGTAAACACAGCTGGTCCTCACAGCCAAATGGCCTGAAGGTCAGTTTCTCCCAGTGATACCAACAGCAATCAAGGCTTAACTACAACAATACTATGTCCACAACCCACAATGGGGTGTACCAAAAGTGTCCACCTCAGGTGACTGGGGAGGCTGAGCCACTGGGTCCTATAGGGCACCTAGCATACAAGGCCCCTCTATAAACTCAAGGAGACTTAGCAGTTATTCAATATATAGAAACAAACACAGGAAAGCAGCCAAAATGTGGAGACAAAGAAACATGTCACAAATGAAAGAAATGGAAGAAAGCAAAATACTGGATATAGAGTTCAAAACCACAGTTATAAGGTTACTCAAGAATCTTCTAGAAACCTCCAAGGAATTTAATGATACCTTCAAGGATCTTAGTGAGGATGTCAAAAGATGAAAAAGAACCAGTCAGAAATTAAGCATACACTGATTTAAATAAAGAATAATATACAGAGATTCAACAGTAGACTAGAGGATCCCAAGAATCAAGTCAAATATTTGAAATATAAGGAATCAAAAAAAAAAACCAACCAGAAGAGCAAAAAGAAATAAGAATCCAAAAATATGCAGATAGTGTAAGGAGCCTCTGGGACAACTTCAAGCATACCAACATCAGAATTATGGGGGTGCCAGAAAAGAAAATGAGCAAGATATTGAAAACCTTTTTGAAGAAATAATGACAGAAAACTTCCCCCACCTGGTTAAAGAAATAGACTTACAAGTCCAGGAAGTGCAGAGATCCCCAAACAAGAGGAATCCAAAGAGAATCAAACCAAGACACATCATAATCAAAATGCCAAGGGCAAAAGACAAAGAGCGAATCTTAAAAGCAATAAGAAGAAAAACAGTTACTTACTTACAAGGAAGCACCCATACAACTGTCAGCTGATTTCTCAACAGAAACTATGCAGACCAGAAAGGAATGGCAAGAAATATTTAAAATGATGAATAGCAAGAACCTACAACCAAGATTACTCTACCCAGCAAAGATATCATTTAGAATTGAAGGTCAGATAAAGAGCTTTACAGACAAGAAAAAGCTAAAGGATTTCATTGCCACCAAACCAGTTTTATATGAAATGCTGAAGGGTATTCTTTAAGAAGAGGAAGAAAAAAAACCTAAAGATAAAAAATAATGAACAACAAATACCAACAAGTGAATCTAAAATCAAATGAATAAAAATATCTGATGAACAGAATAAACTGATGAATGGAATAGAATGAGGATCATGGAAAGGGAGCAGACTGACAATTATTGGGGGGAAGGGGATGTAGGGGTGCTGGAAGAGATTGGGCAAAGATCTTACACCTATGAATGAGGATGGGGAGGGGCGGGTGAGGGCCTGGGGTCAGGTGGGAACCAGGTGGAGGGGAGCTATGGGAGGGAAAAAGAGGAACATCTTTAATAATCTGAACAATAAAGATTAAAAAACTATAGTACATATATACCATGGAATATTATTCAGGTATAAAAAACACCCTTCTCTTACCCTTTTGGACAGCATGAAGGGACCTGAAGAGTAAAATGCTAAGTGAAATAAGCCTGACAGAGAAAGTCATATATCCCATGATCTCACTCATATATGGAATAAAATTAAGAAAATTAACTAATGATCAAAATAGAACAAGAGACATTGAAGCATGCAACATACTGGTATATTTCAGAGGGAAGGGGAGGGGTGTGTGAAGAAATTAACCAAAGAACTTATATGCTTATGTGCATAACCCATGGACATAGACAATAGTGTGAAGGCTTGTGGATGGAGTGGGGCAGAGGGGGGGGTCAATCAGGAAATAAAAGGAGACATCTGTTATCCTTTCAAGAATAAACATAATTTTTTTAAGAAAAGAATTTTGGCATTGAACTGTTCTTTCTTTAATAATTGCTGGTCTTGTCCTTTGATGTGTAAGGCTCTGCTTTGGTTCCTGCTGGTTTTCCTGGCAGGATTCTAGATTTCTTTGTTGATTCACCCCTTTTCTCCTTGAGGTAGGGGTTTATAAGAGTGGCACACTTTAATGCTGGTCTATCTGCAGCCACCTCTGTAAGACCACCGCCTCTTACACTAGTGCCTATTGCTTCTTCACTTTGACCCCAGGCTTCTCTAAGTTTATAAGTTGACTTATCTTGGCTGAATGCTGATTGGCTTATTGAGTACCTGGGGCGTGGTTATTTCTGGCGCAGCCCCTCCCTATGCTGCCTGATCCCTCTTTCTGCCCCACAGAAGGTCAGACGTGCTCTCTGAGCTATAAATCTGGCACCACAGCACAACACCGTTTTGTGATCGAACAATACAATATGGGAAAGACCAGAATTTATCACACGAAGGAAAGGTCAAAAGCAAATCCAGAAAGTTTAGAGATCAGAAGATTCATCTTAAACCATGAAGAGACATGAATGAGTGTTCTGGGAAAAGATTATGCAGCATTAGAAATGCATAATGGTTAACAAATCATTACTGATTTATAGAAAGAAGTCCCAACTTGATAAGTATGTGTTATTTTAATAAGCACAATGCAAGAAGCAAGATAAAAGCAAATTAAGAGGCCTCATTTACTTCCCCTAAAAGCTTAATGCCATTCCATCCGAAAGATTAATATGTGATGACAATCATGTACACATTTACATGGCATTAAATAAATGGCTTGAGAGCAATTACAGGGTTGAAAACCAAGAGTGATGGACAGAAATCACTGTTGGATGATGGAAACTAAGCAATTGGATGCTGAGAAGACCATTATTTTCTGGCAACTATTCATTTATTGTCTGGATAATAATAAGCAGCTAGCTAAATATTTGCAGCTAGTAGTGGGAGAGAGTGGCGTATACCTAGAGTTGTGTAAGAGCAACATTTTAAACATGGCAACCTATATTTAATCTTTTTAGAATGAAAACCAGAAGGAATGATGGGTCTTCTGCAAGGGTATGCTTTACTGGGATCAGTGAATAGGGATGGATTTGCCCATGAAGAATTAGTAGCATTCATTAAAGAAAGGGTACATGAAATAGCACCAAATATTCAGAAATAGACTGGGAGAATGATTAATTCGTTTCTGGAAACAAGTCTGCCATCAACCAGCTATATGGTGTAGGTTTACCCCAAGTATCAGTGTCTGAGTTATTAAGGAGGTCCTTAATCACTATGCTCTATAACAGGGGTGGGGAATCTTTATTTCTGCCCAGGTCTATTTGGATATTTATAACATTACTAGAGGCCCAGTGTATGAAATTCATGCACTAGGGGTCGGGGGTTGTCCCTCAGCCCAGCCTGCATCCTCTCCAATCTGGGACTCCTGTTGGATCAGGCCTAAAGCAGCAGTTGGACATCCCTCTCACAATCCGGGACTGCTGGCTCCCAACTGCTTGCATGCCTGTCAACCTGATTACCCCTAACCACTCCCCTTCCAGCCTGATTGATGCCTAACTGCTACCCTACAGCTCAATTGCCCCCAACTGCCCTCCCCTGCTGGCTTGATAACCCCCAACTGCCCTCCCCTGCTGGCCTGGTCACCCCTAACTGCCTTCCTCTTCTGGCCTGATCGCCCCCAACTTCCCTTCCCTGCTGACCCGGTCACCCCTAACTGTCCTTCCCTGTAGGCCTGGTCCTCCTCCCTAGCTGCTCTCCCCTGCTGGCCAACTTTGACCACACAGGGCGGTCATCTTTGACCACATGTGGGCAGCCATTTTGTGTGATGGTGTGAGGGTCAATTTGAATATTACCTCTTTATTATATAGGATTGGTGGACAATATAAAATTATCAACTTAAAAATTGGCCTGCTATATTTGGTCAAACATTTAATTAACTCATTCCTAATGTCTTGGCAGGGCCAACCCTTGAGCTGGACATTCCCCACCCCTGATCTGTAAGAAGCTTCCACCTCTGAGAACTTATTGTTATGTAGTTCTATGACAGACGTGTGAATTCTAGTTAGTGATTGTGCTTATCTTTGAGTTGCTGCTGCCCCCAACATGAGCACAAATTTAAAATATTTTCTGATCTTCCTTCTTCTCAATTCCGCATATGTTTCCTACATTGTAGTAATTACATTTTCATTCTGGTACCTACTTTGTGTCTACTGGAGAGTAATTCACATTAACAAACTATTGGATAAATGCATCAATCATCCTTCCTATATGCATTAATTTTTCCAAAGCAGATCAAGAGGAAAGGCAATGCATAATACCAGGAAGTAAGTGGTCAGTACAAGGAATTTAGGTGTCAGAGACTGATGATTAGGAGATGGTTTTGAGAGGAAATCTTATAGAAGACTAGTCCACTACCATAAACCCCTTTCCCACTGTTTCTTCTACCTTCTGTCTTAGAGCCTGAATTGTCCTCCATGGTGCAGCAGTGAAAAATATTTACATAGTCATAATAATATAAACAACTATATATGTGTGTGTGTGTACAAATTCGTCCACCAGTGGGGTCCCTCAGCCTGGCCTGTGGGATCAGGCCGAAACGGGCTCCCTGACATTCCCCGAGGGGTCCCAGATGGTGAGAGGGTGCAGGCCAGGCTGAAGGACCCCACCAGTGCACAATCTGGGCCAGGGAGGGATACAATAGGTTGGCCAGCCAGGGAGGGACTGCAGGAGGGCTCCAGGGCATGTCCAGCCCATCTCTATCAGTTCCAATTGGCCAGACCCCAGCAGCGAGCTAACCTACTGGTCAGATCATCTGCCCCCTGGTGGTCAGTGCACATCCTAGCAAGCAGTTGAGCGACCTTAGCATATTACACTATGGTTGAATGGCTGACTGGTCAACCAGACACTTAACATATTAGCCTTTTATTGTATAGGATATATACACTGAGTGGCCAGATTATTATGACCTCTGAATGCATGATAATCTGGTTAATCAGTGGATATCCTATGTAATAAAAGGCAAATATGCAAATTGTCCCCTCAACTAGGGGTTTAACCAGCAGGCAGGCCGGCCAACCACCCATGTCCCTTCCCCATGGCCAGGCTGGCCGGACCCCACCCATGCACAAATTCATGCACTTTCCTCTAATTACAGTGGTTCTCAACCTTTCTAATGCTGTGACCATTTAATACAGTTCCTCGTGTTGTGATGAATCATAATGTAAATATCTGTGTTTTCTGATGGTCTTAGGTGACCCTACTAGTGGTTCTCAACCTGTGAGTCACTGCTGTAGAGCCTAAGACCATCAGAAAACAGGTCACAACCCACAGGTTGAGAACCGCTGCTCTAATATATGTATATTAGAGGCCAAGTATATTAGAGAGAGAGAGAATCAGGAAAGCATAGGACTGTAAGAGAGTTGAAGCTTTATTTACTATGTAGAAAGTCAGTAGGTGAAGTTTAGATTTCATCTATTGAATGATAAGTTCAGAATTTATGAAATAATTTAACAGAGGTTTAAGAACTTACTATATACTACCTGGCACTATTCCAGGCTACTAGTAAATGACTGAAAAAAAAAATTTTTTTTAATATATTTTATTGATTTTTTTTTACAGAGAGGAAGGGAGAGAGAAAGTCAGAAACATCGATAGAGAGATATCGATCAGCCGCCTCCTGCACACCCTCCAGTGGAGATGTGCCTGCAAGCAAGATACATGCCCCCGATCGGAATCGAACCTGGGACCTTTCAGTCCGCAGGCCGACACTCTATCCACTGAGCCAAAAGCTGAAAAAAATTTTTTTGCCTTTGTGAAACTTACAAACTTACGTTTCTATGAAATGGATTCATGAAGAGAAATAAGTAAAATACAGGGTTATTAAGTAGTGATAAGTGCTGAAAATAAAGATATGAAGCATTGCCTTAGTAAGGGCCAGCTGCAATTTTAGCGAGAAAAGAAAATCTTGCTGAAACCGGTTTGGCTCAGTGGATAGAGTATCGGCCTGCAGACTGAAAGGTCCCAGGTTCGATTCCAGTCAGGGGCATGTACCTTGGTTGTGGGCACATCTCCAGTAGGGGGCATGCTGGAGGCAGGTGATTGATGTCTCTCTCTCATCGATGTTTCTAACTTTCTATTCCTCTCCCTTCCTCTCTGTAAAAAATCAATAAAAATATATTTTTTTAAAAAATAAAATCTTCATTAAGGTAGTGAATGTTGCACGAAGACCTCAAGGGATATAAGGTACTTAGTTTTGCCTGTAGTACTGGGTAGAGCATTGATTCCAGGCACAGGGAGCAGTTAGTGCACATGTTCTTAGTTGGGAGCACCCATGTGTTCAGGAAAACAGCCTACCCAGGATATATGATGAACATCATAACTCATGTGTTTCAAGAACAGCAAGGAAGCCACTACACTATAGAAGAATGAGAAAAGGGGGAGAGATAGCTTTTGAGATCAAAGAATTAAAGGCTCTCTGTGAATCAGAAATATTAAGGTAAATACCGAAAGAAATTGCTAAGTGTTGAATATGGTTGCATCTAGGGAACAGAAGAGTTAGAGGGGAAAGGGGCAGTTACCTTATAACAGTTCTTTCAGCCTTAGTGCTTATATGTCTTTGAGTAAAAACAGAAGTCAGCCCTAGCTGGTTTGGCTCAGTGGATAGAGTGTCAGCTTGTGGACTGAAAGGTCCCAGGTTTGATTCCAGTCAAGGGCACATGCCCAGATTGTGGGCTTGATCCCCAGTAGGGGGTGTGCAGGAGGCAGCCGATCAATGGTTTTCTCTCATCATTGATGTTTCTCTCTCTTGCCCTCTCCCTTCCTCACTGAAATCAATAAGAATATATATTTTAAAAATCATTTTTCCAAAGTATACCATTATGTGCAGACCACAGTGGGGCAGAAAATGTGCTATAGGAGTTCAAGATACAAGCAATTGCTAAATCTGGGGCTTGCAGAAATTCTTCTCAGAACATATAAAACTTTTCACTGGGCCTTCAGCAGTGCCAATCATCTGGTTAGATAGGCAGAAAATGAAGAATGTTGCCCGGCCTGCACAACTCAGTGGTTGAACATTGACCTATGAACCAGGAGGTCACAGTTCAATTCTGGGTCAGGGCACATGCCTGAGTTGCAGGCATGATTCCCAGTAGGGCGCATGCAGGAGGCAGCCGATCAATGATTCTCTCTCATCATTGATGTTTCGATCTCTTTCTTCATCTCTTCCTTTCTCTGAAATAAATAAAAATATATATTAGAATGAGGAGGAGGAGGAGGAGAAAAAGAAGGGGAAGAAAATGAAGAAGAAGAAGAGGGAGAAGAAGGAGAGGAAGAAGAAGAAAGGAGGACGAGGAAGATGGAGGAGAGGAATGTCATTATGGGACTTGTGTCATCTACCTGGCTATGAGGACAAAGAGATTTAGAAGGAAATAAAAGAACTTGCAAGGTCTCCCAGCTGCTTACTGGCACAGCTGGGACAATAATCTGTCTTCTCTTCTTCCCAATAAATTCTCTATCCCTTTCTCCACAAAGGCTATTTTTTTTCAAGCCTTCTCTACTTTCCTCAGATCTTTAGCCTTATCGCCTGCTCCCCTCCCCTCCTGTGACTGACCTAGTCCCTTACGTCACAGAAAATACGGAAGTGGTACAGGAATTACCTCATCTTCTGAACATCAATTCTATAGTCCTTCCTCCTCCCATCCTTTGGTAATGGAAGATGTGTCTGTCCCACATGATTCAGGATCCTGATCCCATCCTTCCCTGTGGAGCTTCTGGATAATTACTTCCATAACTGATCTTTCTGTTTCTATCATGGATGACTCTTCTTCAGTGCATTTTAATTGTTGAGCTTTCCAGGACTATACCTGGAACTCTGTTGTATTCTTATTCCCCGCTGGCAAGTTCACCATAAGCACAGCTTTATCATTTAATGCTGTTAATTCCCACGTCTATAGCTCCAATTATTTTTATTACCTTCAGACATGTGTGACCTACTACCTACCAGACAGTTGCACTTGGATGGTCCATAGGCACCTTGAATAAGTCTAATGAAATTATCAACTCCCTCCAAAACTGCTTCTTCTCCTATGTTCCCTATTACAGTGAATGAGACTACTGTCTATCTTAATGGCCAAGGTCAGAAACCATCTGAGAACTCTTCCTCACCAGTTCGTCCTTTCAACCAGCAACCCTAGCCCTTCTACTCCCCAAACATCTCTCACTACCGCCACAACTCACTTTGCCAGTAACTAATTCAGATTTTCATCTCTTCTTTCCTGGATTATAGCTGCAGTCTCAATCTTGTTTTTGGACCTCCTGTTTATTAGTCATGGGGAGGTTAGGGAAATAGAAGTCATGTATGTGTGCCAGGTATAAAGGGTATAAGGTAGGAAATGGTGTACATAGCTATTGGAAGAACTAGGAGAGAAAGTGATAAGGAAACTGACATTAAAGATAATGGAAACTGACATCTAATGACTCAATCTGAAGCCCATGAGTTGCTAGCTCCCCAGGAAGCTGCTCTGAATGTCCAATTTCCCCTGGGTCTTACTGTAACTGTTTCAAGAGAAGAATGACTTTGCCTTCTTTTCCGCCTTCAAAATCTTACCCAACTGGCTCTCATTAACAAACTATAATGTAAAACAACAAGTAGAAGAGTACTCTGAGAATTTTAATGGTGGAGAACATAATTTAGAAGAGGATGTAGTGATTCTGAGTTGTCAATAGATTATCCATCTTACCCTATTCTCTGAACTGTAGTCAGATCTTTCTATAGAAATGTGTGATTATATTGCTCTCCTGCTTAAAACTCTTCAACAGTTTCTCAATCCTTTTAGGATAAAAAGAAATGCCTTAATATTGTTTGCAAGACACTTAAATAATCTTGCCCCAGATCATTTCTCTAATTCATTTCTTAGCTACCTTTAAAACCTCACAATTTGAATTAGAAACTCTAAGTAAAAAAAAAAAAGGTATTATATTTCAGTATGGGTCAGATCAAGTTTGACCAGAGAGAGCCTACATTTGAATTAACATTTAAAACTAAACAAAGAAACTTGGATTAGATGTGCAGGGAAATAGGTTTTTGCATAAAATGATGACTTTCAGGAAGAGAAAGATTTAAGAAATTTGCACTTGGAATACTACTGCAAAGTAAGGCTGAGAACTGAAGAGACACACAACTAGGTCTTTAATACAATAATAATGATGATGTAAGGTAAGAGGAGGGATAGACATGACTGGTAACTGAAGGAATGGAGGGCAAGTGGGAAACCATTTCATAAACCTTTCAATGGCAGAATTAACTGGCTTGTGTGTAGGATATATGGAGATGCAGGAATATATTTTTATGATAGATTTTTATGAGAAAGGATGGAAATATAACTGACTTTTAAAAGAAAAATTATAGGTATATTAGATTTGAGGGGATATTGGAAACAAATCTATTTATTCAGCTAGTGTTCAAAAGTTAATTATGCTAACATTTTCCAATTGGTCTGAATGATCCATAGAATTGAGACGCTTTATAGCTTCACTTTGCTCAAATTAAAATAGTCCCAGAACTTAAAATTCCTTCCTTTCCTCTTTTCCAATTCCAGAGCATCTTCTTAAGCAGAAAACATTCCCCGCAGCAGCAGAGTTTAAGTGCCTTCTCTCTTCTTTTATGGAACGTGCACTCTTGACTACTGGTGTTGTCAGAAGCTAAAGAGAAAGTTGCCTGGATTTGTGTCATAGGATGTGTGTCCTTCTTTGAAGTCTCCTTTCCACCTTTCAGAGAGATTCCACGATGTCACTTGAAATAGAACCAACAGTTCATATAAAAGACTCACATTTCAGAAAAAGGAGTTCCTAATTGATAGAGATATTATCTAGTTGTTTAAAGTAAGTAAACAAAATTAGATTTACAGCAACATTAGGAAGGGCTAAAATTCTCTGGAACATTTGTATATGAGATTGAATTCGCTTTAAAAAATGGAAGCATCCTTTGTATTTCTTCAGGATTTTACATTATCATTCAGCATTTCCATAGGATGCACATGATTTTCTTGGCCAAATGGCCTACAGTGTCCTATACCAGTGGTTCTCAACCTGTGGGTCGCGACCCCTTTGGGGGTCAAATGACCCTTTCACAGGGGTCGCCTAAGACCGTCGGAAAATGTAGATATTTACATCACGATGCATAACAGTAGCAAAATTTCATGGTTGTGGGTCACTACCACATGAGGAACTGTATGCAAGGGTCACGGCCTTAGGAAGGTTGAGAACCACTGTCCTATACTCTATGAGGAGGAAGGGAAGCATCTGCCAGAACTTCCTAGGGAAAATAAAGAAGAGGGAGGGGAAAGTCCACTCTGTCTGAGCAATTGTTTCTATGTGGCTTCATAGTCACAGAAAAGGGTTGAAGCCAGGATGTGCTCAGACAACTCAAGAGGAGGGCTTCTGTAACACATGGACCGGACTTCACTCTCTGCATGGCTCAGGGAGGAACTAGATGAGATGACTTTGCCCCACAGTGGTTTTATCTTAGTTTAAGAAAGATGTTTGCTCTACCTGAAGAGATTCAGCTTAGGATAGGGACTCATACCCATAAAGACACCTTCCTTCTTTTTCGATGACAAGGCCACTAATGATTGAAAATACACAAATTGCTCACTTTGCTCATTAGGGAGGGGCTAATATTATTAAATGATGTTGGTTCAAAAAGATAGCCTCATATTTCATATTGTTCCTATTATTCCACCTTTAAGTTCCTATATCACCCAGTTGCATTATTTTTAACCATATTGAGCTTTGGGTTGCCATGTCATCTATACTTCCTGTAAAAAAAATAAATAAGATGACTTAGGACTTAGAGCTATGTTACAAATAATTAGTATAAATCCATAGGTGCATACTATTTATTTACAGAATATTGATGATAAATTCCCCTTATAAACAATATTGTAGTTGGGATCGGTGATACATCCTAGAGGCTGGCCAATCCCAGAAGTAAGCATATGAACATTGGCAGAAATATATCTTTTCAAAAATTGGGCACATCCCTGAAATATAATTGAAGCTTTACCAATTTTCTAAAGCCTATTCTTATATAGGCACAACATTCTTTTTTATAAGTATATTTGTATTGATTTTTAGAAGAGAAGGGAGAGGGAGAGAGAGAGAGAAACATCAATGATGAGAGAGTCATTGATCGGCTACCTCGTGTTCATCTCCCACTGGGGATCAAGCCTGCAACCCAGGCATATGTCCTTGACTGAAATTGAACCTGGGGCCCTTCAGTCTACAGACCGATGCTCCATCCCCTGAGCCAAACCAGCTAGGGCAGCACAACAGTCTTTTAAAGAAACAAAAATATACTCTCTTTAGTCAATAAAGCAACCATAGACTTGCTCATTGCAATTCAGTTATAAATTCCCAAACAGTGAGAATGACCTCATATCACTCTTGAAAATAAATGCTTTAAAAACACTGTGCTATTACCAATGCATACTAATCACTCCATATTTTTGATGTACAGTCCCCTGTTTTATGAGATCGCTTACATTTTTCTGCTTTCTTCCAAGAATTTAACACAGAAACTAATATGGTTGAGTAGGCAGCAGGAAGGAGGTATACCAGAAGGCAGCATGTCAGAGCGGATTGTGCCTCAACTGGGCATCTAAAGACCTGGATTCACGTTCCGGGCTCAACCGCTTCATCATGGGTAGCAGATGTTCTCCGTGCCCTGCTCATGCCTCCTCTCTTACCACCCTAGTGCAGAGCCCTGACTTCTGTCTACCAGTACTCGAACCTCTTTGTTTAAGAGCATTCTTATTCTACTGGAGCTCACCTAGCCACCCGTGCAGCGAGTGCTGAGCTATTATCATCTCTGGAAACAACCCTCAAACAATCAGGTTATAAAAACTGCAGCTCCCTCACCCTGAGTGAGATCACCCTGAGGCACCTGGTCTGCACTGGCTCCTAGAGTTTCCCCAGCAGAATGAAGCTTCAGTCTCCCACAGTGCCAATTGCCTTGACAGTGTCCTCTGTATCGCCTTCCCGCCTTCCCTGTCATTTCCCCACTTTCTCCTGTACTCATCTTCGCTTCTGGGGGAACCCAAATAGCACGTAGTTATTGACCTGAGGAAAGACAGCCAACCACTCGGGATCTCCTGGAGGAAATGACAGAATTTAGAGTTTAGCAAAGTTTCCTTTCAGTTATAAAATGCTGTCACTTTAGTGCGTCCTATGCTTCTCATCTGGACTTGGAGACAGGTAAGTGAAATTGTAACTAGCAATAGTGACCAGTTTGCCCTTTTCTTAAGAACTTTCCAAACTAGAAACTTATACAATGGAAATACTCAATAGTAATAGTAATAGAAAGGCACGTGTTACATTCTTTCTGGGCATATAGTTAGTTCCAGTTTTCAGTTTCTGCATTGATTGATAGCAAAATTCAACCTTAACAAAAACAATGCATTATTTCAGATATACATTAGAAAGCCCTTATAAAGCTGCCTTCAGAAAACAGCACAATATTATATATATATATGTATATATATATATATATATATATATATATATATATATGTATGTATATATGCACATATATATGTACACACACACACACACACACACACACACACACACTAGAGGCCGTTGCATGATATTCATGCAATAATAGGCCCCTGGCTTCACTCCCAGCCTCCTGGGAGCCAGCAAATCCCCGCTCCCTGGCAGTCTGGGAGCCGGCACATCCCGCTCCTGGGCCGCCTGGAGCCAGCAAGTCCTCGCTTCTGTCTGGAGCACCACTCAGTAGCTCCCTCCATGGCCCCCTTCCCCTCATAGCAGGCTTCACACCACTCTGTGACTGCATATGCAAATTAACCTCCATCTTTGTTGGGTTAATTTGCATACTCTGATTGGTTATGGGTATAGTGGAAGTGATGATTAATTTTCATGTTTTTCTTCTATCAGGTATACACACACACACACATACACACACACACACACACACACTGAGTGGCTAGATTATTATGATCTCTGAACACATAATAATCTGGCCATTCAGTGTATATCCTATATAATAAAAGACTAATATGCAAATTGTCCCCTCAACCAGGAATTTGACCAGCAGGCAGGCCAGCCAACCACCCATGTCCCCTCCCCCTGGCCAGGCTGGCCGGACCCCACCCATTCACAAATTCATGCACTAGGCCTCTAATACATACACACACACACACACACACACACACACAATTAGTGTGTGTGTATGAGTTCAGAGATCATAATAATCTAGCCACTCAGTGTGTGTGTGTGTGTGTGTGTGTGTGTGTGTGTGTGTGTGTATACTTATTTTATTCTCATCCTTTAATTAATGTCATCCTTGCAACATGACTGTGAGACAGAGAAGACAAAGTTGAGTAGCCCCAATTGCCAGATGAGAAAACAGAAGCTTAAAAGTGTTAAGTGACCATTCAGGAAACTCAGGCCTTTTATGTCTGGAATCTGTGCATTTTCTGCCACATTTCATTTCTTCCTCTCACCCAACAGTCCTATTATCTATTAAAAGTGTCTTATTCTCTTTGGTGGCTTTTCTCTTCAGGATTCCAGTTTTCTGGACTGTGGTGATAAGAACATTAAACATCTATTTTTGTGGGAAAAGTAATGTCCCACTTGGGAGGTGAGCTGAAAATGGATGCTCCATTATAGATTTCTTTGACACTTCCTGGGTCATTAAGTGAAATGTCTTCTTATCCACAGTATCTCGTGGCATTACTCTTTAAGCATAGTATGCCTAATATTGGGCAGCATGCTCAGAGAGGAGGGTAATAAATGGAGCGATGTCAGGCGCGAAAAGAAGAATTCTATTTTCTTCCCTCACCTCCCCTGCCTACTAGTCGTTTCCAGAATTGTTCCATCCCTTTAGCTTAACAGTTTGATTCCTGCTAAAATGAAAATATCCTTGATATGTGTCACAGTGCAAGCTGTTTCCAGTCATTTACTATGAAGGATTTGAGGTCCGTTTTCTGAGAGAGGAAAGGGGGGTGCCCGCAGATTAATCATCTTAAATGGGGGGGAAATGAAGAATAAGGGGAACGAGAGCAGAGAATGTGGAACAGTGTCATTGCATATCTGAGTCCACCGTCGGCCTGAGTCCGGGACAAGCAGTCGCAGGACAAATTGACTAGCCTTGTTGCCATGCCCAAGTCATTGACTTCTTTTTTTTTAATATATTTTATTGATTTTTTACAGAGAGGAAGGGAGAGAGATAGAAAGTCAGAAACATTGATGAGAGAGAGACATCGATCAGCCGCCTCCTGCACATCCCACAATGGAGATGTGCCCTCAAGCAAGGTACATGCCCTTGACCGGAATTGAACACGGGACTCCTCAGTCTGCAAACCGACACTCTATCCACCGAGCCAAACTGGTCTTGGCATCACTGACTTCTTAATCAAAGCTTTCTCATTTGTAAATGATGGTTGAGGACTACCTGATCTGCATGTTCTTTTCAGGTCTATAACCCTATTCGTTGTTTCTATTTATTACATACTCCCATGCACATGGTAGCAAAGGTGAATGATAAAAGTCAGTCAGCCCTAACCTGTTTGCTCAGTGGATGGAGCGTCGACCTACAGATTAAAGGGTCCCAGGTTCGATTCCGGTCAAGGGCACGTACCTTGGTTGCAGGCACATCCCCAGTAGGGGGTGTGCGGGAGGCAGTTGATTGGTGTTTCTCTCTCATCGATATTTTTAAATCTCTATCCTTCTCCCTTCCTTTCTGTAAAACATCAATAAAATACTAATTTTTTAAAAAAAGAATGCTAGTAGATAATTTATTTAGAAGGTTCAGAGAATGTTGGTAGGGATTTAGAGACATGATAGAAAGAAGGGAAGACAGTAGGCAAAAGGTGCATTATAAAAGCAGCTACTACTATGGGTAACTGGAGCTTAATCCAGCAATGAGACAGTCTAACTAACACACATCCCTCCTAAGGGTCAAGGGACCTGGGGTATTTATGACACAACTCCCATTAGCCATTGACTGTATGCACTCCTGTAAGGTGGTACTTCCCCAGTACTTCTGGCCTACATGTGGGCAGGCAAAATAAACCCTGATGGCCAGAGAAAGCAAAGCCACCTTCCAGTGAAAAAGGCAGGTCAGATGTTAGGCCAGTGAACACTGAAACGGTACAGGTGAGGGGTATCTGGATATGGCAGCAACATCAGTACACAAGAATGATTTCAACAACCCTATGAGGTGGATGCTATTTCTGTCTCTATTATTCAGGTGAAACACACACACACACACACACACACACACACACACACACACACATCAGAGACTGTAGTGTCTTAGAAGGGGCAGAGTTGAGGTTGAAATCAAGTGTCTGTGACAAAATGAAACATATTGTATAAAACTGTGCTTCTGCATGGTGCCAAAAAATGGGCGGGGGATGTGTCATCTATGTTAAGACTTGACCTAAAAGCTCCTCCTCCTATGAATCACTTCCTTGATTCTGTCACCATTTTTCCTATATGTTGTCATGGACCTTTCTCTATAGCCCGACAAAAGTAGCTATCATGCCTCATTGTAATTGTTTATAGTCAACCTTCTTACTGAATAAGAGTTTCTGCCCAGCCTGCGTGGCTCAGTGGTTGAGGGTCAGCCCATGAACCAAGAGGTCATTGGTTGGATTCCTGGTTAGGGCACATATCCCAGTTGCAGGCTCGATCCCTAGTAGGGACATGCAGGAGGCAGCCAATCAATGTTTCACTCTCATTGATGTTTCTATCTCTCTTTCCAGCTCTCTTCTTCTCTCTCTAAAATCAATAAAAGCATATTTTTAAAAAAAACAGTTTCTTGGATTGTAGAGAACATTGCTCTCTTCAAATAAGCAAACAATTGACACATATTAGACCCTCAATGTGGGTAAACTGCCAATGCCTGGATTTTTTTTAATTTTTAAAATATATTTTATTGATTTTTTTACAGAGAAGAAGGGAGAGGGATAGAGAGTTAGAAACATTGATGAGATACAAACATCAATCAGCTGCTTCCTGCACAGCCCCTACTGAGAATGTGCCCACAACCAAGATACATGCCCTTGACCGGAATCGAACCTGGGACCTTTCAGTCTGCAGGCCAACGATCTATCCACTAAGCCAAACCGGTTTTGTGGGTTTTTTGATATAAGCTTGAATTGTCAGTAATTTACCCATTAAAGGGAGCCAATATTGACTAGTTCCTACTACGTGTTAAGCAAGATATAGATTCAGAAATGAAAATAGGAAAATAAATGCTGCTTAAAGTCACAGTTATATGCATAAGCTTACTTATCTCTTTTCCAAATATACTGAGTGGCCAGACTATTATGATCTCTGAACACATAATAATCTGGCCACTCAGTGTGTATGTGTACATGAGGCCCAGTGCATGAATTCGTGCATGGGTGGGGTCCTGCCAGCCTGGCCAGGGGGAAGGGACATGGCAGTTGACTAGCCCTGCCTGCTGGTTGAACTCCTGGTCGAGGGGACAATTTGTATATTAGCCTTTTATTGTATAAGATATCCACTGAGTGGCCAGATTATTATGTGTTTAGAGATCATAATAATCTGGCCATTCAGTGTATTTCTACCCAGTAAACTCAGGTTGATTAAATTTTTGTAACTCCTGGATGTTAAGAAAAAGCAGCCTTCTTTTCAATCTCATTTTACCCATGTGTGACAAACATCATGAAACATGTAATTGATTAAATCTGTTTAATTAGTTTTATAAAAGTTGGGACTGTGTATAAATACCTGGTCCTATGATCCTACATTTTAAAACACTATTTCATTCCAGTGACAAAATGAATCGATTTCAAATATACACCAAAATCTTATTTACAGTTTGTGACCAATGCTTCCTTTGACTGCTGATATACCTCACTGGGTACAGGCCAGGTGGGCAGTAATTTTCTCCGTATTTCGATTGTACAGCAAGAAGCAGTTAATTTTCAGGCCCATATTGCTTTAATTTCAGTCACTCCAATCATTTTCTGTACAGTGCCAGCATCCTCCCGCCAGGGGCTATAATTTTAGAAGAAGAGAACTCTTGGAAATGTGTGGGAGAGATTAGTAGGCGTGCCTGAAATGCTTTCTTTCTCACTCTGGACTGCGCAAAGCCTCAGGTGGAAGTTTTAAGGGGCGGTTTCATTTCAAGACATTGATTTTGGAGGGGAACTCAGATATTTCTGTGGCGTTTAGTCATTGGAATTGGGGAAGGCATCTCAGGTGCCTGAGCTGATGCTATGAGAAGAGTATACAGGCCCCGTGTGGAAACACTTCTTTCTTGTGCTTCTTTATTTTTTTGGAAGGAATATTGATTCTCAATTGGAGTTTGGGGTTAAAAATGAAAAGAGCAAGTTTATTCCATGCCGGTCAGAAATTCTAACGCTGACCAGGGGAGAAGCAGGGAGTCAGTGATTGTTTCTGGAAAAGTAAAAACGTCAAATGTATGTACAAAAGGACACAGTGCCCAGTAATATCCCAGAACCCTGACGTTGCTGCATAGGTGCAGTATCATATGCCAGCAGAAGGCTAGTATATTGTAAGTGGCATGTCAGAGTCCATTGCATATTTCTGCTATCCTGTATAATAAAAGGGTAATATGCAAATCAACCAACTGCTAAAGGACTGGTTGCTAGGATGTGCACTGACCACCAGGGAACAGACACTCAATGCAGGAGCTGCCCCCTGGTGGTCAGTGTGCTCCCACAGGGCTAAGCCGTCAGCGGGACATCCCCCAAGGGCTCCTGGACTGTGAAAGGGCTCAGGCCAAGCTGAGGGACTCCCCCCTCCAAGTGCATGGATGTCGTGCTCTGGACCTTTAGTGTGGTTTATGAAAAAGGACATATTCCAGATACAGACTGGCCCAGAGTCCAAGTTACCAAATGGGAAATGCATATGCCATTTGTCTCATCCTTTTTGGCGGGAAGATTGCCAGGGAGACTGGGAGAAGGGACTAGGAAGACAGTTTCCATGTTACAAGCACTCACTCAACAGATATGTGGTGCCGAGGATGTGATATCCCAGTGTTCTTGATAGTTTAAAACTCACAGTCAAAACCATTAGTGGGTCATGAAATCGGTTTCATTTTTAGCAATTGGATTTTTATGACAAAATAAAGAGATTGGAATAAAGGAAAATAAAATACAGTAAATTTCATCTCACAGGAAGGGTACTATTTCATGAAACTTGTTTCAGTTCTGTGTGTGTATTCATACCTATGTGAGTATATGTCTCTATGTATATATTCACTTATGTATAGATTTAGATGTATGCTCATTGTGTGTATAAAAGCAATGTACCAAGTCATGCTAGAAGTGCATTTTTCTTATCATAAATCATCATCAAAATAATTTGAAGCCATTGTGATAGATCCTAAAAGATGCAAATAAATATAAGCCACATATGATCCATGCCATTCAGAATCCTACAATCTGATTAGAAATAAGATGTATGAAGAAAAAGGAAAAAAAATATTTGTTTTATTTATTACTCACCACAATTAAGTGCATAGGTTATTTCATCTAGTTCTCATGACATCTCAGACATGGAGTTTTGGCTCTCATCTTAAATAAAAAGAAATAAAATCTTTTGACCAAGGCAATGCAACTCAGCCCAAATAGGTAGGATCTATATTCAGAGCCTGTTCTATTTGTTGACACAATTTCCTCTGTCTTCGACCACATTCCTGAAAAGGTAGCAAATGTTTGTGAAAATGGTAATGTGAATCCAGAGAAAGTTGAAATTTTAAAGAAGGGAGAGGTTACTGTTATATGTTAAGGGAGGAAGGGAAGAGTTTCATGGAGGAGGTAGGATTTGATTTCCAACGAAAGTTCAGAGGAAAGGAAAGGAAGCAGGGATGGATTCCCACCAGTGGATGGTATGTTATAAGTAAAGTCTTCAAGTAGCAAATGAGCATGGTTCAGGGAAGTGAACTGGTCTGGCTGGGGGCGAAGATATGTGTTTGAAGAGAGAAAATGCTGGATACAAATTAACCCTATGAGTATCATGTGTTAGGCACGGTGCTAAGAGTTTTTATACATTATTTTATTTAATACTCATGACTACTCCAGGTGGTGGATATTGTGGTGTTCATTCTAAATAGGAGTAAATGAGACTTAGATGTATTCTAGAAATTGTACAAGTTGTTCGTATGATGCTGGATATCAAGACATATGTGTTTGAATCTAAAGCCTATATGGATAGCTACTCTGCCATACATTGGAAACAATTCACAAATAAAGCAGTGACTTTGCTTTTCTTGCACCCCGCAACAGAACTACCAACATTTCCTGTCCTATGTTCCTTTAAGACATATGTTCCTCTAAAACATATGAAGAAGCTGATCATGTCTCAATATCTCCCTGCCAAGCCACTACATCTCATAATATAATTGCCTCCTAACTAGACGCCCTACAAATCATATGACATTTGTCTTCCTCTCTCTGACTTCACTTAGCATTCCACATTTCTGGTCCATTCATGTTGTCACAAATGGCAATATTTCATTCTTTCTATGGCTGAGTAATGTTTCATTATACATTTCATTAGTATTTCATATACAATGGTACCTCGAGATACGAGTTTAATTCGTTCCGTAACCTTGAGGCGTGGGAAACTATGAGACGCTCGAGACGCGGTAAACTGGTGGGTCGTGTGCAGCCAGCCGATCCGCTTGATTACTCCTATCTCAAATGTTGCTCATATTTCAAAGCAAAAATCGCTCGCTCAATGGCTCGTATATCAAAAATCTCATATGTTAGGGCACTCGTATCTCGAGGTACCACTGTATATGTAGATAGAGATAGAAATAGAGATAGAGATAGAGATAGAGATAGAAAAACAGATATAGATATAGATATAGATATAGATATAGATATAGATATAGATATAGATATAGATATAGAATCTTCTTTATCCACTTATCTGTCAATAGACACTTAGGTTGCTTCCATATAGTGGCTATTTTAAATAATGCTGTATAAACATGAGGATGCATATGTCTTTTCAAATTAGTATTTTTGTTTTCTTCAGGTAAGTAGCAAGAAGTGAAATTGCTGGGTTGTATGGCAGTTCTATTTTTAATTTTTTGATGAAATCAGGGAGCATGATGCCTCCAGCTTTGTTGTTCTTTCTTAAAATTGCTTTGGCTGTGAGAGATTTTTTTTGCAGTTCCATACAAATTTTAAGATTGATTTAGTTGTATGAAAAATGCCATTAATATTTTAATAGGGATTGCATTGAATCTGTACATTTCTTTGAGTAATATCTTTATTTTGGCAATATTATTTCTTCTAATCCACAAGAATAGAATATTCATTTATTTGTATAATACTTAATTTTATTTCAATAATGTTCTATAGTTTATTTTACCAATGTTCAAAGTACAGGTCTTTCACTTTATTGGTTTAATTTATTCCCAGGTATTTTTCTTTCTGTTTTATTATTGCTTTTTTTTTGTTTGTTTAAAGTATTACACATAGTAGTACTTATATTTCCTTTTTCCTCCCATTGACCTTTCCCCAGCCCACCCAACCACCTGTTGCATGCCCTCATTCCACCCCCCCAGTGTCTGTGTCCATTGGTTATGCTTATATACATGCATACACGTCCTTTGATTGATATCTCTCCCCCCTCCCCAATATTACCCAGCCTTCCCGCTGTAATTTGACAGTCTGTTTGGTGCTTTACTGCCTCTGTATTTATCTTTTTATTCACCAGGTTATAATGTTCTTTATTTTCCATAAATGAGTGAGATAATATGATATTTATATTTTTCTGACTGGATTATTTCACTTAGCATAATGCTCTCCAGGTCCATCCATACTGCTGCAAATGGAAGAAATTCCTTCTTTTTTACTGCATTGTAGTATTCCATTGTGTAGATGTACCACAGTTTTCTAATCCACTCATCTGCTGATGGGCACTTAGGCTGTTTCCAAATCTTAGCTATGGTGGATTATGCTGCTATGAACATGGGGGTGCATATATCCTTTCTGATTGGTGTTTCTAGTTTCTTGGGATATATTCCTAGGAGTAGGATTACTGGGACAAATGGGAGTTCCATTTTTAGTTTTTTGAGGAAACTCCATACTGTTCTCCACAGTGGCTGTACCAGTCTGCACTCCCACCAGCAGTGCACGAGGGTTCCTTTTTCTCTGAAACCTTGCCAGCACTTGTCATTTGTTGATTTGTTGATGATAGCCATTCTGACAGGTGTGAGATGGTATCTCATGGTTATTTTGATTTGCATCTCTCAGATAATTAGTGACTTTGAGCATGTTTTCATATGTCTCTTGGTTTTCCTTCTGTCTTTTTTGAAAAAGATTCTATTTAGGTCTTTTGCCCATTTTTTTTTATTGGATCATTTATCTTCCTTTTATTAAGTTGTATGAGTTACCTGTAAATGTTGGAGATTAAACCTTTATCAGTGATAACATTTCCAAATATGTTCTCCTATACAGTAGGCTTTCTTTTTGTTTTGTTGATTGTTTTTGTTTTTGGTGTGTGTGTGTGTGTGTGTGTGTGTGTGTGTGTGTGCGTGCGCGCGCGCGCACGCGCGCGTTGGTGTGCAAAAGCTTTTTATTTTGATCTAGTCCCATTTGCCTAATTATTGTATTTTAAATTAATTTTACTACTTTTGTCTTTTACCCTTCATACTTGCTTTCTAAGTATTTGGTCCGCTATCTTTATTATTATTTACCCTTTTCTTACGTGGTTTTTATTTTCTAATATTTTCTTATTAATTAATGTCCTTTTGTTGCTTAGAAAAGTCCTTTTAACATTTATTTAAGGCCACTTCAGTGGTGATGAACTTGAGCTTTTGTTTAACTGGAAACTTCATTTCTCCTTCAATCCCAGGTAGAGTATCCTTGGTTGGAATTTTTTTCTTTCAACACTGAATATGTCATGCCATATGTCCTTGTGTCCTATAAAGTTTCTGCTGAAGAATTTGCTTACAGCCTTATGGGGTTTCCTTTGTACATAATTAGTTGTTTTCCTCTTGCTGCTTTTAAGATTATCTCTTTATCCTTTAACTAAAGGCCTTGTGTATGAAATTCGTATGTGTAGGAGGGTGTCCTTTAGCCTGGCCTACATCCTCTCGCAATCCAGGACCACTGACTCCTAACTGCTCACCTGCCTGCCTGACTACCCCTAGCCACTCGTCTTCCTGCCTAATCACCCCTAACTGCTTGCTGGAGGAGGGGTAGGACCAGCCAAGGTAAGGGGCCATGGTCGTTCCTGTTGTTCCACCAGATTCTGGGCTTTTATTATACTGGATTTTATTATTTTAATTATAATGTATCTTGGTGTTTTTTTTTTGTTTTTTTTTTTTAGTTCATTATTTGGTATTTTGGGCATGCTGAACCTAGATGTCTGTTCTGTCCCAAGATTAGGGACATGTTCAGTCATTATTTTACCAAATAAATGTTCTAGCCCTTGCTGTGTTTATTTCTAGGACCCCTATATATAAGCGTTAACCCACTTGATGTTGTTCCAGAGGTCCATTAAATGATCCTCACTTGTTTTAATTATTGTTAATTTATTTTTCTGTTTAGTTTGGGTGTTCTCCGTTGCTTTGTCTTCTAGCTTTCTGTTTTGTACTTCCAGTTCATCCATTCTTCTGTTTAATACCCTAATGTATTTTTTAGTTCCATTATAACTTCTATTTGGTACTTTATTTTCTATCTCTTCGCTGAGGTTCTCACTGTGCACTTCCATTATTTTTCTAAGGTTGGTGAGCAACTTTATGACCATTACTTTTAACGAGTTATCATGTAGGTTGCTTATCTTCATTAAGTGATTTTTTCTGGGACTTTGCTTTGTCCTTTGATATTGAACATACTCCTCTCTTTTCATTTTGCTTGTCTCTGTGTTTGACTTTGTGAGTTAGGCAAAATAGCTGTCTCCCTCAGTCTGTAAGGAGCGATCCTTTGTGTACCTGTTCATCAGGAAGCACACTCTCCTTTGTCCACCAGAGCCAGGCATTCTATGGGTTTCCCTTGTGTGTGCCGCCTCCACCCACACGCTGTAATAGGGCTGCAGCTGATGTGTGGGGAGGGTGGGATACTGGGCATTTATTTGGCTTTGTTGCAGCTCCACCACCCTGCTATAATGGAGGGGTTTGAGACACTTCCCCATTCAGGTTATACTTCAGACTAGGCAAAGGGCCGGGGGGACTTGGAGTCTCCTCTGGCCTGATTGCAGCTTGGCTGTTGCATGATAAGACTGAGAAAGGGGCACTTACCTAGCCCAGTTTTGGCTTGGCTGCTCTTTGGCGGCAGGGGAGGGGGGGTTCCCGGGGCACTTGCCCATCTTGGTTGCAGCTCAGTTGCTATGCAACGAGGTTGAGGCTTGAGGTACTTGACTGACTGGGTCTGGGTCGCAGCTCAGCTGCTTGCCAGGAAGTATGGGGCTTGGGGTAAAAGGCCAGCTTGATTAAAATGCACAGAACATGCCCTCAGGTGCTCAGAGGCTGGAGGAAGGGCTCCAAAAATAACATCCTATTTTAGGGTCAGGTTAGGATGAGACTGCAAAAATGGCAGGTGCCAATGCTTCCCTTCTCAGCTAAAGTCCCTGTAGGCTCCTGGGTCTCAGGCAGCTGCTTTAAAGTTTAGTAAATGAATCTCCGTCACTTACAGTCCAGGCATTTTTCAAATTGTTTTTATACTGAGTCTGAGAGGGAATGATGAGTCTGCACATGAGCTCTTTAAGAGTAATTTCTCCATTCCCTACTGCTCTGTGGTTCTCCTGCTCTTAAACCACTGATTTACCAACAACAACAAAAAATGTGTGAGACTCATCTATCCAATGGTGGCCCTCTTAGGGTCAGGGTACTTGATCTGGGGCCAAATCCCTTCACTCCATTAGGGGAGTTTCATTTTGGGGGGTATCCCTCCAGATTGTCACCACATCTGGGATGGGATCCCAGGAGTGGCCACATCTCAGCCTCTCCTGTCATTCTCAGCACATCTCTTTACTTTTTGATGTAGAGGCATTATTTCTCCAGTTTCCAGTTCCTTTCAGAGAAAATTGTTTGATATATATCTGTAATTTTTTTGTGTCCGTGGGAGGAGGTGAGTTTAGGGTATTACTACACTAGATCTTGAACCCCTTCAATGTCCTGTCCAATTTAGATATCTCACACTCATGATGAAAGGCTACCTGCATTTAGTACACGTTACAATGTGCGGAAACATACAGAGCCAACAGTTATCCTTAAACCTGTTTTCACTTTTGACATGGCAGCATGGGATGTGAATAACATTAATCTGTGTCCTCATTAGTATTTGGTGCTAATAAGTATGTAAGTTTTATTTGATGAACATGATCATTAAAAATTAGCCCAGGGCAAATTTATTAATCTAAGCCCTATACTTGGAAGCAACAAACCTTTTTAAACACTTAATCAATCTGTTAGTAAAAGAGTTCAAATACCTCCTTCTTAGTTCTTCTATCTTTAAAGTGTTTGATTTAATTGTAATTGATTATTTCAAGTTTCTTGATAAATGTTGAAATGACTCATGTTATGGCTTAGGTTAAACCAGTGTTCCCTAAAGTATGTTTCACAGAATACTAATCCTAGGAGTGTTAATTGTTGATATTCAAGAGAAGAAAAACTCTTTCTGTGTCATATGAATTCTGGGAATACTAATTTAGACCAAGGACAAAGTTTAACAAGTGTCGTACTGTGGGACTACTTAGGATTTTTGTTGTTATTCAAGAGCTTTATTAAATACATAGTAGAGCCCTAGCCGGTTTGGCTCAGTGGATAGAGTGTTGATCTGTGGACCAAAGGTCCCAGGTTCAATTCCAATCAAGAGCATGTACCTTGGTTGCAGGCTCCTCCCCAGCCCGGGTCCTAGTTAGGGCTCATGCAGAAGGCAACCAATGATGTGTTTCTCTCTGTCTTTCCTTCTCTCTGCTATGCTCCCTAAAAATCAATGGAAAAATATCTTCGGGTGAGGATTAACATAAGTAAATGCATACATACATACATACATACATACTAGATATTGTTATGCTGTGCTTTGTTAATCAGTGGATGCTAAAGCCACAGCTGTTTTCATGTAAGGGTGTATGACACTCTTTGGTGTTAAAATTGTTGGGAAACTCTTGGCCGAGCCATTTAAAAAAAATTATATCTTTATTGTTGAAAGTATCACAGGTTTCCCCCTTTTTATTACTATGAATTTGAATAATAAGAGGAAGATATAATTTTAGGGATTTCAAACTGCCTTCCCACCATGAGAAATATTTTCTGTCAGCTACCTAGTTTTAGTAGTGCTCCATGGAACACAATATGGGGAACCCTGGGTTAAAGCTCCAGGAAGAGTAGGATTATTAACAACAGAAAAGAATATCTGCACAGTGCTTAAATGCCTATTTTTCAAAAACATGGAAATTTCTGTTGTGTGTGTCACTGATAATATTCTCAACTTGCAATTTTAAATATCTGCCTCCCTGTGGGAGGGAAGGGTGACCTAGCCATGATAAAATGAGACAGAGAACAGAGAACAATTGCAAAGCATTTTTGCATTCTGATTATTCTCTTTTTTTAAAAAAAATCTTCTGATGTCTGTGCATTTTGTCTCTGTGAGATAAAGGCCATGTGTTCTGATGAGCCACATCCTGAAGGTGATGAATTTTCAATAATACCTTCCGGTAGGAATGCCCAATGCAATTCTTCAGCTTAGTTACCCTATGTCATGGTATGCTCAGTACAATCCAGATTTGCACCTGTCATCTCGGTGTAATTGTTAACAATATCCCCCTTTTAGTATAAAATATAAGACCCTTTTTGAATAAGTTATAGTCACCATTTCAGTTACTCAGGTCTTGCAGATTATGTTTTTCAAAAGGCTTGCAACAATATTTCCTGTCCGCGGGCCACTACCTCATCAAAAGATGAGGTCTAATTTTTGTCCTGTCCCTTGGACTCTTAGCGAGCCTGTGTTACACCTGTTGTCAATACAATAAAACATAAGTGACACTTCCTGACTTCCCGGCTGATGACAGAAAAAGCAATTTGCTCTGCATTATTCAGTAGAAAACCCACTCAGGAGCCAGTTACTGTGTAAGCAATGCGACTGCCTTCAACCCACCATTCTGTCAGGAGGCCCAACCTGGGAAAATGGGGAGATCTACGAGGAGCACCTGATAGTACATGGAGGGAGAGACACCCAGCCAGCCGGCCTGTTTTAGCTCTGGCCGTCACTGGAGTGCAGCTAAATGAGAGAGACTGATCCAAATGTATCAGGTGCTCACTTCCTAGACGCTCGATCTGCAGAAACCATGAGAGAGAACACATGTTGCTATTTGAAGCCACTAAATTGTTGGGGGTTGTTATACAACAAAAGATAAATGGAGCATTGTGGGGTTTAAATCAGACTTCATACACTTGGGGTGTTAGAGATTGACCACCTTGTTTTGAATTTGAAGTTAGGCATTAGATATTGAATAAATGATCTAAAATTCAAGTATGGTCTTGAACTACATATAACTGGCACATCTAATACTTCCTATCCAAATATAAACTTGAAAAATTATATAATTTGATAAAACACGAAGTACCAATGTACAAATTTATTACCTTTCATTTATCTCTAATTTTAGCTTTTAATTGATTTATTAAATATGTAGAGGAAATAGTATATAAAACATGTCTGTTTGTCTTAAAGAGTTATAATAAAATGAATATCTGTGTATTCATTTGCCACCCAACTCTAAAAATTAAACATAGCTAGAATCCAAGTTTCTTTTCCTGAATTGCGTACTTTAACTCCTTCCCAAAGATATCCACTATACCAAAATTTGAATTTTTCATTTCTTTATTTCTGTGTAGTTTTAGAAATCACATAATTTTACTGAAGCAATATATTTATTTTCCAAGGTTTTAACATGAAAGCATATATTATGTTTTTGGGTTTGCTTTTTTTTTGTTGTTTCTTTTGCCACTTTGGTTCTTCTGCTCAGATGGATATATCTGAGATGTATCCCTTTTAATGTGTGTAGATGTAGTGATCTGCCTCTTCTCTTACACGTCTCTTATTCCAGTTAAGTTGATGGGAAACAAATGCCACATGCTCACTTACCTGAGGAGTTTCCGCAGACTAACATGAGTGAAAAAGCGGCAAAAGCAAAAATATCTAAAACTGATTTTAAAGCATGCACAATGGATGGGCAAATAAAAGTTCACAAATATGTTCCTATCTCAGTTCTGAAAGTCAAGTCAAAACTGCTGTATCTGATGACTTCATATTGTGTCCAGATGAGAAAACAGCCTAATATTTGCATCATTAAATTGCATACTATGATATTATATTTCAATAAAGCTGATCAAAAAGTGGTAAATGAGAGAGAGAGAGAAAGAGAGAGAGAGAGAGAGAGAGAGAGAGAGAGAGAGAATGAGATAAAACTGTAAAAAAGAACCACACATACCATTTTGCCTGGCAATATTCCAAAAACTTATAAACAATATTCACTGATTTTTTTCATAGCAAAACTATGGAAAAGGTAATAATTTAACCATCACCACTTACCCATGAGGAACTCAAGATATAAAAACCTAAGTTTTTAGAGTGAGTTTCAGAGTCACGACTTGAACTCAGTTCCTTATTTCTCCAAATTCCATGCTAGCAACAATTGTGATTAACTCAACAAGTCAGCTGAATAGAAAGTCATTGTCACTGGAGGCAGTGGTTGAAAATATTTCTGTGCTTCCCTATCACATTTTCATTACTTTTTTTTTTTAATATATTTTATTGAATTTTTTACAGAGAGGAAGGGAGAGAGCTAGAAAGTCAGAAACATCAATGAGAGAGAGACATCGATCAGCCGCCTACTGCACGCCCCACAGTGGAGATGTGCCCGCAAGCAAGATACATGCCCTTGACTGGAATGGAACCTGGGACCCTTCAGTCCACAGGCCAACGCTCTATCCGCTGAGCCAAACCGGTCTGCGCACATTTTCATTACTCTTATTCCGCCAGAGAGTGGGCTTACTGAAGCGGTACAAGACAGGAAGTACCCTCACTGTGGCTACTTGACTATGGAGGCCTCATTATTGTCCCTGTCAGGAAAGCATACTGTAAATAGAGAAGACGGAGAATAGGCGGAGAAAAGGCTTTGTGATATACATTAAACAGCTCTGGGACTCCTTCAGAGCTCCTGGCAACCCAAAGATACGTGCAGTTGCTGTGTCTGTGTTGAATTTGAAAGCCTGTGCCACTTTACAGGTGAGACTTGGAAATGCCTGAACATGAGTGGCGAAGTATTTGGTCCGTTTAGTTATTTAAAATTCCACGTAGAGCTTGCTGTGTGATTGGCACTTAATAGAATTTGCAGTTGACACATTTATTAGACATTGATGAATTTCAGAAGATGAAGCCGTCCAGATAAGCCTCCGCAGATTCTGAAACTCATCATGTGCACTTCCAAACATGTTAAGAATAGTTTAGAAGCAAACTATTTTCATGAGGCCTTCAGAGTGTGGAGATTTTTGTTTAGAAAATATTACTTTTCTATGGATGAATAAAAGACAGGACTATATAGTCCATGTGGGAAAAGGGGAACCTTTTCAGATAATACAGTGAAAAGAAGCAGCATAAAACGAGAGAGGTAAAATGGAATGGGAAAAGGGCAAGAAAAAGCAGAAATAAAGGAAGAGGGACAAGTTACATCTAGAATGGGAGGAACACATATAGGAAGGATATTTTTTAAAGGCGCATGCTCAACTATTTATAATGTCCATGAAGAAGTGCTGTGGATAATAAAGAACATTCCACATTAAAACGGGCTTAAAGAAAGATAGCCACTCTGTAATATTTTTCTTACTGGAGGGAAAGAGAATGATTGATAACACAAAAACAATAGATGATCCTAAAACATCCAGTTTGTACTTATTTTGGGGATGCATTTAGAGGCCAATGCCTCTTACACATACCCACACAAACACATATTGTGTCCTGCCTCTCAGTTCTCCCCACTGTAAATAAATGGGTGGGTGTGCATGCAGGAATCCACTCACATCCTATGTCAGGACAGCTAAACCCCTTAAGAAGGACGGAATTAACACGGTTGCCTCCTAACCCTCAGTAAGCTGCAAAGGTTTTCTTTTTGAAAAGCAGATGAGGTAATAGGTCTGTGGTGTCAGGTGGCAGTTCCCTGTCAGCAGAGGGACAATGGAGAGAAGAGATAAAAGGGGAAGTCCCTTTCATCTGAGTTACATTGTGACTAGAAACTCACAAGCACAGCCCGGAGGTTCTGCACAGCCTCTGCCTGGTGCTCACCTGGCACTGATAAGCAATGAGGTTTATGGCTGTCACCTCGGGGTGACTGCAGGCAGGCCACCTGCAGACGTGAGTGAAAGGAGAAAGGAGGGCGGGAAAGCTCAGAAAAGATTCCCTGTGATAGTCTGGCTTTACTGCCATTTGTTATCCTGTTCCCAACCCTGCCCCCCTCCTTCTCACCCACATTAGGACTCACGTGTGGGAGGAGTTGGTAGTGTAGCTGACGAAGAAAAATGGATGTTGCACTTAATTGCAGCAATGGAGATGAATGGCAAAACCTGCCTGTTGATTTATGTTAAGTATCTGTCTCAGGTCCAAGCACAGTTGGCACACAAGATATTAGTTTTCTTCCTCTCTTTTTTTTTAAATATTTTATTGATTATTTTATAGAGAGGGAGAGGGATAGAGTTAGAATCATTGATGAGAGAGAAACATTGATCAGCTGCCTCCTACACACCTCCTAGTGGGGATGTACCCACAACCAAGGTAAGTGCCCTTGATGGGAATCGAACCTGGGACCCTTCAGTCTGCAGGCCGACACTCTATCCACTCAGCCAAACCAGTTAGGTTCTCCCTCTCTTATTGGCCCTGCTCAAATCTCGAGTTTCCCAGTTGGTTTACTTGGTGTTGGTATTTGAAAGTAGGTTAACCAGATGTCTATGTTCTTTTAAAATTTTTTTTTCATTTGTTTTAAAGCAGAAGGAAGAGAGAGAGAGAGAGAGAGAGAGAGAGAGAGAGAGAGAGAGAGAGAGAAATATCAATGATGAGAGAGAACCATCGATCAGTTGCCTCTTTCACACCCCACACTGGGGATTGAGCCCACAACCCAGGCATGTGCCCCAACTGGGAATTGAATCAGGTCCTCCAGGTTCACAGGTCCACACTCAACCACTGAGCCATGCCATTCAGGCTGCATGTTCTTTTATTATCAAAAGTCTGAGGACCACACTTCCATGAAATGTACAATGACATTAAAACCAGTATCAGTCCTTTGGGCCTCTGCTCTTCCTCTTACCTTTTGAAAGAATGAGAGAGAATAACTCTCTCCCTTTTCCTAACTCATTGCTAGTAAAAGGCTTTTGCTATTGAGCTCTTTTATTACACAAAGTTGTTGTTCTGTATTTTTCTAGAAATAAGTTGGCATTGATAAAAACAAAAACAATAACTTTAAAGCAATTATAATCATTGGCCAGTAACTGAAATGATTTTTCACATATAATCTCATTTTATATGTAAAACTTTCAAAGGAGTTGTTATTATTATTCCTAACTTGTGACTTTCAGGTTATAATTAAATAAACTGAATAAGAACATTGGTGAGTTACCAGGGAAAAAAAATGTTTAATGCATCCCCAACCTTTATTAGAACTTCCATTAATCTTTGCTGAAAAACATGTTCAAGATTACAGTGTCGCTTTAATAAGCATGAGCTAATCATAAGGCTGAGCTGAAGAATGCAGATGACTCATTTTACAGTCACCTCCCCTTGCCTGCCTGTAGCTAACACTATCAAGTACTTCCTTATGTTACCATTTAGACTCATCCAAATAAATTAATTGATGGAAAGATATTGGAGATTATGTAATTACTTCCTCTGGCTCTGCTGGTGTAGCCATCTGACTTCCAGGCAGCAAGATGAGATCTAAATTAAATGCAAATAATTGTTCACAATTAGGAAATGAAATGACTGGAGAACCCCATGGTCTTTTCAACAAGCCGATGTGCTCGCTATCAATCAACAGTTGAGGCTTTCTAGCATGTACTTGGCTTCAGTCCCAATGACGACGTTGGGCACAGCTCTAAGTCCCGCCCCCCCATCAGAAACAATAATTCCCATGCGCATCCTTCCGTTTGAAGTAAACTTTTGCTGCTGTGTGTATATATATAAAAAAAGAATAGTTAGTTCAATTTGTGAGAGGTACTGGGTGGCTGATTTCAGGTCATGTAGTGATTTGTAATGTAAAATCTTACCTAGAAAATCACCGAATCTTCTGGGACATGAAGAGTTTTCTCAAGGGAAAGCATGGCTAGCCTTTTCTCAAAGCCGTGCAGCTGGTAGGTTTTGTGTTGTTTTGCTTTAATTTCTCACCCAAGAAACTGCTATTTTCTAAACTGTTTATTGGGATCCTTGTTGAAGACCTCGATGCCGAGAGATCCATCCACAGCTATTGTGACCACATCTAACCAATAAAAACTTCACCGACTTTGAACATGCTCAAAAGAGATGCTACATGTTCAGAGGCAGGGCAGAACGGTGACAGGGGGAAATGTAAGTCTGAAAGAGAAAAATGTTTCCAAAGAAAATTACTTACTGGGCTGAAAGCTTAGATGGGTATGAAGGTTTTTGTAAACATTATTAATATTCATTTAGTTTAGGTAGCAGACAGTAACAAGAATTGAAAGTAACTTAGATGTGATAACAAGAGGCACAGAGGGAGGCAAAAACATAAGCTTCCTGAGCACAAATCTCAGTGTTAACCAAGAGCACAGTTGTAATGTCGTTTCTTTTGTTAAAATATATTTATTGTTGAGAGTATTACAGATGTCCCCCTTCCCTGCCCCAGGCCTTTATATCCCTTCTGTGTCCAAAGGTAATGCGTATATGAATACAAGTTATTTGCTCAATCTCTTCCTGCTCCCCACCTCTTTCTTCCCTATGAGATTCCTTCCTCTATTCCATGTTTCCATGCTTCTGGTTCTATTTTACTCATCAGTTTCTTTTGTTCATTAGATTCCTTGTTCATTTATTTCGATTTTTAGATTCAATTGTTAATAAATATGTATTTATTGCCATTTTGTTGTTCGTATTTTTCTTCTTTCTCTTTTTCTTCTTTTTTAAGAAGAATCTTTAATATTTCATGTAATACTGGTTTGGTGGTAATGAACTCCTTTAGCTTTTTCTTGACTGTGAAGCTCTTTATCTGACCTTCAGTTCTAAATGATAGCTTTGCTGGGTAGAGTAATATCGGTTGTAGGTCCTTGCTATTCATCACGTTGAATATTTCTTGCCACTCCCGTCTGGCCTGCATAGTTTCTGTTGAGAAATCAGTTGACATTCATATGGGTGCTCTGGGAGGGTTCTGCAGCAGAGATATCCCTTCCCATTAAAAAACACACACACACACACACAAAAAAAACACCATATGTGGTTGTTGGATCAGCCTATTCCATGACTCTGTCCCTCCTACCAGTCTCTATGTGCTTTCTTCTTTACTTCCCTTCAGCCAGTTTTCAGGCAGTCATGAATGATAGTGGTTCTGTATTTTAGTTGTGATTTTGAGGTGGTTGTGGGAGGCAGTGAGTATAGGCGTTAACCTATGCCGCCATCTTGGTTCTCTTAAGCCATGTCCTCCATTCTTGATTAGCTACCATCTAATCAAGGACATGGGGTGCCTGCCAGGTATATAAAGAGATAGATATATAGATAGGCAGAAGGGTTCAAGCCTGATGTTTTCAACCTACTATATGTACCAGGTTCAGAAAAAGCTTAAAAAGTAATTATTTGGAATAAATTTGGATTGATGGAGGAGGAGGAGTTCTTTTTAAATGAAAACAAAGTATTTTCAGAAGTTGTTAAAGAAATCCAAAACCACATTTATCTATAAGTAGCTAAGATAGGAGGGCATAGGGATAAAGCAGGGGGAATCCCAAATACATACTTGCAAATGTAATTGAATATTTAAATGGAATAGTTGTTCAAAGGAACATTCCTGTCTTTTAATGTGAGGGACCTGTTTTTCTCTTTCCTAATGAACAATTATCTATTGTTGAGGGATTCCAGAGGAAGAAAAAGATGAAAATGGTTGATTTGGGACAGTAGGGTCTGCAAGCAATGAGGAAACACACTTTTGGAGAGGAGCTGGTTTTGCATTTTGATTAGTTTCATCTCTCTTTCTCCTCATTTTGCCACATTTCACGCCCCAACCCCTACACAAATTTACTCTAGGTTTCAGCTTCATATAAACTCAATTTTTTTCTCAGCACGTCGTGCTTTCCCATAGTTCTAAGCTTTGCATACATTCTTCCAGTGATTTAGAAATCTCCTCTGCCCTCATCCTTTTATATATAGAAGCTTCTACTACTCTTTAAAGCTTTGCCAAAACTTTACTAAGCAGTTATTCATCCCCTGCCAGAGTCGTTGTATACACATACTCATCACATGTGTGTTAATTGCTTATGTTAATTTCTGCACCTGACAGTGGATTTCATGCTCCTCAAGGACAAAGACTATGTTTTATTGATCTTTGTACGTCCAAGGCCCAGAACGTTCCAAAAAAGCTAATTTGTACAGTAGTTGAGAACAAAGACACTGGAGTCAGTCAAAGACACTGGCTTCAAATCTCTTCTACTCATTAATTGTGTGACCGTCAACATGTCCTTTTGAATTTCAACTTTATCATCTACAATGATAATCATGATATACATCTAAATATGATGAAGGTCATAAAATTTGCCAGATAGAATTAGATAAATACTATGTAATATGCTTACCACTCTGCAAAGCACATAGCAGATTAGTAAATTGTAGCTATTTTTGTTATTACAGTAAATATTTGGGGAAAGAAAGTCATGCTATAGTGACTTCCTCAATATGAAGAGATATCAAAATGAAGCAATGATACAAAGCAAGTCAATGTTCTGGGCTTACTTCTGTTGAAGCGAGAATATCGGTTTTATCAAAATGAATTAGAAGGCAAGGTGTGTGACACTAGAGCTCAGACATTTAAAGTATAAAAAGAAAAAGAAAAAAATAAGGTGTATAGTATAAAAAATGCAAAATAATGTTAGCTACTAATTAGATGAATTTTAAAATAGCTTTCTTTGCAGAAAAATAATTCTTTATTGATGAATATCTTGTACAAAACACTTTCACATGCATCATCTCCATTGGTCCTCTCTGTAGGAGACAGCATCTCCATTTTTACAGATGGGGAAACAGGTTCAAAAAGTTATTTCCTTAAGTAACTTGCTTCATTCAATAGGTCACATAGAATCCCATCTCAAATCTGTTAGCCATATTCGTTCATTCATTCATTCATTCATTCATAGAAACAAATGTTTATTCAGCTCCTATGCTTCATACTCCTATGCTGTGTTCTAGGTCTGGGGAAGTAAGCGGTGGTCCAATGGCCCCTGCCCCCAGGATACTTACATTATTTTGGGAGGAGCATAAAATGAGTAAATATAAATAGATAAGGTTAATACAATAGAGATTCATGACAGATGGGCAACTCCCTTAGACTGGATGGTCTGGGTAGGCCTTTCTAAGAAGTTGCACTGGGTTGAGACCTGAATGATGAGTAGCACCAAGAACATTCTAAGGATATTAATAAACACTAAGACTCTGAGGCAGAAATAAGCTTCTTCAGTTAAAATATCAGATTAAAAAGAAGATTGCAAAAAAGCATGCTATTCCATGTTATTGCACCAATAGGAAACAAGGTAAGCCCTGGCCAGGTGTCTCTCATCTCTCTTGAACTCTAAGTTGGTTGGAGCATCGTCCAATATAGCAAAAGGTTGCAGATTTGAGTCCCAGTCAGGGCACATACCTAGGTCGCTGGTTCAATCCCAGGTTAAGGTGCCTATGGGAGGCAACCAAACAATATTTCTCTCACATCAATGCTTCTCTCTCTCTCTCTCTTCCTCTAAAATCAATAAAAACATATATTTAATGAGGATGTTTTTAAAAAGAAAGAGGCAAGGATAAAGATTGTCCAGAAATTAGAAATGACATAGTGTTGTGTGCATAAAAGTGAATGGAAGGCATGAAACAAGATGTCAGTACAACAGAGCCATCTCTATGCTGTGGTCTTCGACATTGAATTTAAAGAAACTCAGTTATATAGAGGCCTTTACATACAGGTATACCTCAGAGGTATATTGGGGGGCCAGTTCAGACCACTGCAATAAGGCAAGTATCAAAATAAAACGAGCCCATCTTGCTGGTGGAGGGTCTTGACTTCAGTGTGTAAAAAACACACCTAATGGAGTCATCAGATTTTCTCACAAGCTATTATCCATAATCGATCCATAACCTCTTTGCTGCTTGTCTCACCCTAATGCTTGTGTTGCTTGTTTTACCCTAACCGTGCAAGGTAGATTGCTAACAGGCTTACCACCAAGAGGGCATGCATATCAATGAGTTACACCTTACAGAGCTGAGTTTACGGAGGTCTCTTACTTCCTGAACTTCGATGGTTGAAAAATCATAATTCTAAAATCTATCTTCTTTTAATGTTTACTCCTTCCAATAAAAAACGAGCAACTCATTTTTCATTTTATCTTGAAGGGGCTCTTGGTTTGGCCAGGGGATTCAAGGCAGTGACACCTGGCAGTGTTTTCTCTCCTAGGACGTTTGTCTGTTCACTTGAGCCTCTGTGATCCTAGTACTACCTCTCCGGGGCAGGTGACCCACCTGCATGCCAAGCTTGCTTGCCTCTGCAGGTCAAGCTGTTCCCAGCTTCTGCTAAGCGAGGGTTTTGCTTTGGGGGAGGGGTTTTTAACCTGCCAAACTAAACTTCCTTCTGAGGGGCTTACCGGATTGGTAGACCAGCTGTCTCCGTCCATTCAGGCTGCTATCACAGAAGACCATAGACTGGGTGGCTTATGAACAACAGACATTTCTTTCTCACGGTTGTGGAGGCTGGAAAGTCTGAGATCAAGGCTCCAGCAGATTCAGTGTCTGGTTAAAACCTGCTTCCTATGCTGAGACCGGTTTGGCTCAGTGGATAGAGCGGCGGCCTGGGGACTGAAAGGTCCCAGGTTCGATTCCGGTCGGGGGCATGTACCTTGCTTGAGGGCACATCTCCACTGTGGGGCGTGCAGGAGGCGGCTGATCGATGTCTCTCTCGCATCGATGTTTCTGACTTTCTATCCCTCTCTCTTCCTCTCTGTGAAAAAATCAATAAAATATATTTTAAAAAATAAAAATAAATAAAAAAAATAAAACCTGCTTCCTATGTCTTGCAGTTATCACTGTAACATCACCTGATAGAAGGGAGGAGGGAGCTTTCTGGGGTCACTTTTATAAGAGCACTAGTTTCATTATAAAATATCTCATTCATAACCTAATCACTTCTTAAAAGCCCTCCTCCAAACACTATAATATTTGGGATTAGGTTTCAACATATAAATGGGGGGGCGGGGTCTGTAGCACTATCTTACCAGGTATGTATTTAATTCGGCAGATAGCTTGACATCTCTCTTGAACGCTATCTGTGGACAAGGATGGAGTAGACATATTAGCATGTTGGTGATCTGCATAGATGAAATTGAATTGGCTCAGGCAACTCTATCCAGAGTGTAGATTAAGTGATTGATGTCAGCCTAAAGTCCATTCCCAAGGCAGTCCTATTGGATCTTTATCAACAACTTGAAAAAAAACATCTAAGAATATATAGGATTACAGAAGCAAGGGTTATAAAGTTATTGGACTAAAATGATCTGATGGAGTTTATTAGGGATAAATGTAACTTCCAATATATAGTTTGACCAAACCATTTGGGGAAGATGTAAATACACTTTCATTCATGTTTTAAAAAGACAAGACAAGGATTGGGGTTTTGATGGCCTGAGCTTGGGACTCCCTAGCATTGTCTAATGTGATCTTTTTAAATCTTTGGCTGCAATTGTAAACATAAGATGTCCTAAAAGGTGGAGATTCTCATCCCAGTGAATAGCCACACTAGAAATCTTGTGTTTGGTTTGGATTTCACATTTTTTAAAGGATGCAGACAAAACTGAGTGCTTACAGAGCGATGTGTCTCCTCGCCAGGGCTTATGAATGCTGGTTGAAGGCATATTTTACTGAGCTGATAATTATAACAGCTATTTCCAGCCATGTTCCATAAATGACAAGCCTATTTTCTAAGATGTATTTTATATTCGAAATGGCCTGCTTTGTGCCAAGTGCACGTTATCTATAGCTGTCTCTCCAGCTCTTTGAAATGGGTGTTATTATTTCCTTATATGGATGAGAAACTGAATAATCAGAATATTTTTAACATGTGCACAGCTTATTTATACAACTAATGAAGGGCAGTGTTGACTGCAGCGCTGGCCATTTCCATTTGAGCCTGCTGCCTCTGGCATGAGCATGCACTGAAGCTGGGAGAGGTGGTGATCTTCTTACGAACAGGTTAATTCCTGAAAGGCTATTCATAAGTCACATTTGTTCATCACCCCAAAATAGTACCGTGTGGTAATAAGACGTTTAAATGCCAGGCACTTTTCTAGGATCTTTGCATACAACTTCATTTAATTCTCACCACTGAGGGAAGACGTTACCATTAATATCTCCATCTTGCACATGAGGAAACTGAGGCAGGAGGAGCAAGTAAGAGGACCCAGGATTTGAACCGGGTTATCCAGCTGCAGAGCCCACACTGTCCTGTCTTAGCCTTATGCAAATGAGCAGGATGTGTACGCAAGAGTACAAAGTTTTCAGATTGAGAATGCTAATTCTTTATAAAATTGCTCCAAAGTTCTCATTTTCAACTATTTTTTTCATATATAGACTTAAATTTTTAATATAAAATTATTTACGTATAATTGGTATACACATTATATTAGCTTAGGTGTTGATGATAGTGCTTCAATGGTTTTCTGCCTTACAATGTGATCATTCCATTAATTCTAGTAGTCATCCATCACTGTGCAAACCTATCACAATATTAGAGACTATATCCTCCATTCACCTTTTTCACTCCTCCATTCACCTTTTTCACTCATCCCCATCTCCCTCTCCACAGGCAACCATCCCTTTGTTCTTTGGTTCTCTGAGTCTGTTTTGTTTGTTTCGTTTTTTTTTTTTAGATTCATAGTAAGTGAAGCTACAGTATTTCTCTTTCCTGACTGACTTATTTACAAAATACAAAAAAGGATCAAAACAAACAACACAAACCCCCAACACCTATGAAGCACAGTAAAGCAAAGTCTAATAAAACAAGGTATGCCTCTGGAACTTTTGGTGAAATTTGCTCACCAAGAAACTTTATTAAGACTGGGAATCTAGACCAGCCTGCATGACTCTGTGGTTGAGCACCAACCTATGAACCAGGAGGTCATGGTTCAATTCCATGTCGAGGCACATACCAGGGTTGTAAGCTCCATCCCCAGTGTAGGGTGTGCAGGAGGCAGCTGATCAATGATTCTCTCTTATCATTGATCTCTCTCTCTGTCTGTCTCTCTCTCCCTCCCTCTCCCTTCCTCTCTGAAATCAATAAAAGTGTTTTTTTTTAAAGATTGGACTCTATAAACTAAATAACAATTTATTAGACTTCAATGTGAAACATCACTGCCCAGCCTTCCTCCAGTGCAGCGGTTCTCAACCTGTGGGTCGCGACCCCTTTGGGGGTCGAACGACCCTTTCACAGGGGGTCGCCTAAGACCATCGGAAAATGCAGATATTTACATCACGATGCATCACAGTAGCAAAATTTCATGGTTGGGGGTCACCGCCCCATGAGGAACTGTATGCAAGGGTCGCGGCCTTAGGAAGGTTGAGAACCACTGCTCCAGTGGATACTTGACTGCGGTCATAGACCAAATGCACTTTCTCCCTATTATCATATTACATGGGAGAGCAGATTTCCCTCATCAGGCTTCAAGAAATCAGAGACAGGAGAAAAGGTGGGATTGAAAGATTTCCTGCGTCAGTCTCAGATGGTCCATACAGGGATATACCTGCCAGATGGGCAGGGGTGTACGCCTGCCAGGGCACCCTGTCAGTTGTTCAGCATTTCAAAAGGCTTGAATAGTGCACGCTGCACAAGCAATCTTTTTTCTTCTTGTAGCTTCTGTGTCCGCCTGACATACCCTGAGGCTCAAAGACAATCTCAATAATGATTGAGGAGAAAAAGAATGAAGGAAACACCTCTGGTGGATGCCCTCTTTCCTTTATATCTCTTCTTTCCTTTGAAACAACCTTTTTTTTTTTCCCAACCAAGAAACTGTATTCTGTGCCTGATAGTGACTTTGCATTTCTTTATTCTCATCCTATGTGTGTCTGTGTTTCTGATGTGTAAATCTGAGCTAAGAAATACACACCGGAGAGCAAAGAAGAATAGAAAGTCTACTAGGCATTGTGGCTCGGGAAAATTAGCTCCTGTGCAAAATAAATGAAAGAGCATTCAGAGACTGCCATGCTTCTCAGAAGCAGTTGGGGTTTAGTTATATATATATTTTAAAATATACATATTTTTTAAAAAATATATATATATATATATTTTAAGCTTTGCAGACTGAACATTTTACATAGATCGTGATTCTGGTCCCATAAATTTCTCAAAATAACTGCGTTCTTGGAATGATCTTGGGCTTTCAAGGATCAGAGGGTGATCTTTATGTAGGGTTACTCAGTAATTCCTCAAGTCAACTTTCAACTTTCAAATGTAGTAAGTTCTCCATTCAACTGGGAAGAAATTCAGGCTTCTAGTGAATGGAAAAGGACTGTAAAAGTAGCCATTACTTTGCAGCGGAATGCTGTTTGGATTCCCCCACCAGATCTTAACCAACTGCACCATGAGACGATATTCTAGGACTAGAGGGTTAGCTGAAGTCTCCCCCCCCCCACTACACCCCAAGACCCGTAACTCCACTCTATGATGGAGGATCTGTGCTTTCAACTCTCATCTACATTCTGGACACTCCAGGGAGTATGATGCCTTTGGAGGTGATACTGTGGTCTTGGAAACATAACTGTATTGTGAATGAAACCATGTCGCTCAGGCATTTTAATTCCTAAGCTCTCTAGTTTTTAATGGTCATTTTATTTGCTGGTTTTTTTTTTTCTGAAGACTTGCGGATGATTACTCATTCAACAGAGAAGTTGTTTAGAGCTTTTTATTTTCTCCTTTTATGAAAAGTACTTATTTAAAAGATAGCAGACATATATGAGAGCTAAAAATTCCTTGAGTGAGACAAATTTGTGTTTTATGTTATTTGCTTATCTTTTGTAAGATTCCTCAGAGTACATCTGATTCTCTACAAGGATATAGCCAACATATTGATTATTTAATCCCTGGAGTTGAAATGCTGATTGCCTTGCAAGTTGAAGATCTTAATCTAGTGATTGGCTATTTCCATGTGTCTCTAATATCCAACCAAGCTAGTACTTCAAGATTTTTCTTGTGCCTTAAAGATTTATACATTATTTCCAGCATTCTTTTCTACCAATTTCTGTCCACTTTAAAGAATTTAAACTTTCTCTTTAGTCTTCAATATTATTTTCATCTTCTGACTTCACTATTAAAATAAAATGTAGCCATACCTTCTCTTTTAGCCATGTTCTTATACATATGTGTACAATGTATTTTGCATAATGCCAACAAACATACATAAATATGTTTGGTATCTGACATTAAATGTTATCCTTACAAATAGCTCCCTTAAAGGCCCTTTGTACATTTTGAAAAGAAAGGCAAAACAATTTCAAGCAGCTATGTAAATCTGTCAAGAAAAATGAAGCTAATATATATTTATAGGGACATTTATCATATTTAGATGCACAAACATTTGACTGTTTTTAATCTGCCTTCAAATTGAATGACAAATTTCTTCCAAAGACCACAGAATAATGATTACGGGGAATGTTTTCAGTGGATATGTCTCAAAATGAAAAAGGGTAGTTGAAGGGCAGTTTAATTCTTGAACAAATACTGAGACTCTTTTAAATAATCTAAGGAAGAAGAAAGATCATCCTTGAATATCAATGTGTTGGAAAAAAATCCTTTTCAATTGCATCACTGTGTAATA
This sequence comes from Lasiurus borealis, assembly GCA_004026805.1. NCBI lineage: Eukaryota > Metazoa > Chordata > Mammalia > Chiroptera > Vespertilionidae > Lasiurus > Lasiurus borealis. The sequence continues at coordinate 108,574 of PVJN01002718.1, forward strand.
CTTTTATGGATCTGGGGCAGAAGCAAAACACAATAATTAAAGAAAAAAGAAAGGCAAATTAAAGAATTTTAGTAATATTAGTATGGAAATTGGTACCTTGACTGAATTCTAAATATATGATTTTGTAGTGGATCCATTCAATCTGCTTTGCAAAACCACCTTATAACCTGGCACAAGTTTTTGCATGTGGACTAAGAAGAATGTAAGGAATGGGAATATCTCATGAGCAGTAGGTAAACACTCTCTGTTCTCATTTGTCTTGAATTATAACTGATTATAACTTGAGCAGTCTTGATGAATACTTTTTCAAATCTAGGCTGCCAATTTAAAATGACAATGCTTGCAATTCATCGATTCCTTTGCTTCTTTCTGGCCTCTTTTGCAAAGCAAAGTCAATAGCTATTGTTGGTTATCCTAATGAACTGAGAGTCTCACATTCAATCACAATTATAGTAACTTATATGGACTTTCAGAATATAAGAAACATTTGCTTGATGTAAATAAACCAACATCTTATATTTTGGTTTATAAGACTTTCTTCTATGCTCTCTCAGTGTCCTTCCTTCCATAGCTGAGTCAACCATAGTCACAGAGTGCCTACATTACATGCTAGTGTGTTGTCTTTTGTAAAATTCCTCAGAGTACATGCACTTTGCTGTATGCTAGACACTAGGGCTACAAAGATGAGAAAACAGAAGTTTGCTACCCCCAAGGAGCTACTTGGGAGTGAGAAAGACAGACATGCGAACATAAGTACTAACTGGTAGTAAAATGAAATTAGATATAAGATCGTAGGAGCACATAGAAGAGTTGCAAAGAAAGGTCTAAAAGAGAGAGGATATGCTAAATTTGTTTTTGGTCTGTAATATAACAATAACAACAATAGCTGCAACTTGTTGAGTGCTTAATACATTTCAGATACAGTGCTGAGCATCGGATTCATTTTATGTATTTGTTAATATTTAATATTTTATTATTTTATTGTATAAGGTATTACAAACAGTAATACATATGTCTCCTTTTTTCCTCATTGACCTACTCTGGCCTCCTCTACTCCTCCCACCCCCAGAACATTTTATTTAATCCTTTTAATGACCCAGATGTTGATATTATTGTTGTTTCATTTACAAATAAGAAAACTTGAACATGGAGAATTTAGCTTAGGTTCTCACTGCCACATTGCTTGGGTCAAAATATTTATCCATTGTCAAAGTGTTTTAATTTCTTTTTTTTAAACTTTTTATTTTACTCTTAAAGAAATATTGGAACAATAGTACAAAGAATTGCAATATAATCTTATCTAGGTTCCCCAATTGTTAATGTTTTATCACATTTGCTTTACCATTCTCAACCCCATCTCAATAGATAGATACATAGATAGTTGTATTTATAATCTCCTCTGCATCAATTGGTAGTAAGTTTTAGATGTGATTCCCCATTACTTCTGCTATAAACTAAATGGTTGTACTCCCCCAAGTTCATATGTTAAATATTAACCCTCAATGTAATGGTGTTAAAAGGTGGAGGCCTCATGAGTGGGATTAGTGCCCTTATAAATGAGACCCAAGAGAACTCCATTGCCTCTTGTGCCATCTGAGGACACAGAAAGAAGACAGCTATTTGTGGCCCGGGATGCTGGCTCTCACCAGAAACTAAATTGGCTGGTGCCTTAATCTTGGATTTCTCAGCCTCCAAGACTATGAAAAATCAATTTCTGCTGTTAAAGCCATCCAGTCTCTGATATTTTCATTTTAGTGGCTCAAACTGACTAAAACAATCTCTAAATACTTCAGGTTTATTTCCAAAATGACAAGGACAGTTCTTCCACTATAAAGTGACTATTTTCCCCTTTAAAATAATTTGCATATTAGCCCTTTCTTATATAGGATTTATATTTGTATGGAAGCATGAAGTCATGTTTTATCAGTGAGTTATATTTGGCTACTATAATAATTTATTTTGCTGCTCCAGTTGTCCCAGATTTGGCCAAAGGTTTCCCACTCAAGCTTGTTCCTGTGTTCAATGAACAATGTCTCACTCACTCATATAAATATCTTCTTCGTCAACAAATATTCACCCACTACTATTAACATGATGATTCTTTCATGGATTAAGTATTAGTAATTTGGTTACAAATGCTAACCTTCTAATTTCCACAATTTTATCTATATTAATTAGTTGGCATTCTACTGTAATGAAGAGCTTTTTCTTCTCCCCTATTTCTTTTTATATTTATTTTATTATTAGAGGCCTGGTGCACCAAATTCGTGCACAGGTAGGGTCCCTAGGCATGGCCAGCAATCAGAGCCAATCGGGGCCTTCCTTCCCCTGGCTGCTGGCTACCAGTTGGGGCCTTCCTTCATTCCGTGCCGCCCCTGGTGGTCAGTGCACGTCATAGCAAGCAGCCAAACTACTGGTCGATTGAACTCCCCAAGGGATAATTTGCATATTAGCCCTTTATTATATAGGATTTATATTTGTATGGAAGCATGAAGTCATGTTTTATCAGGGAGTTATATTTAGCTACTATAATAATTTATTTTGCTGCTCCAGTTGTCCCAGATTTGGCCAAAGGTTTCCCATTCAGGCTTGTTCCTGTGTTCCATGAACAATGTCTCACTCATTCTTTGAGCATCTCTTTACTTTTTGGTGCTGCAAAATATCCCAGGTCCACCTCGTACTTTCCCAGCCCAGGCATGGAATCAACCATTTTTTCAGACAGAAGTGGGTTCTTGTTCTTAATTTTTCTTTCTGATTACTCACCAGTTCTTACATTATGCATATGTAGATATGACTAATACAAGCATTTTTATATTAATAAATAACTATTAGTCATTTTTACAACTACTATAATGATCAGAAAAACTAAGCTAGCTTAAAGTCACTCTATGCTTTTAAATTGCTAAGTCCTCCTAAAAAAAAAGATAACTTGGATCCTAAGGATGAGAAAAA